>JAHBCN010003390.1:0-76024 GCA_019359885.1 Listronotus oregonensis | reverse complement strand
CGTTGGATACCGCCCCCATCTTTATTTATGTCTTTTTACGTATTATTTCTTTTACCGTTTTTTTTTATTATGTGATTTTTAAAACATTCATACTTATTTAAATTGTTAGGCAATATTGTAAAATTTAAGTTTTAAAAAGAAAAATGTTTTATTTGACGTTTTTTTTAAAACCTAAGGGGGTCGACGGACACCCCCTTGCCGGCGATCCTGAATTTAATAAAGGAAACTAAATATACACGAAATGAAAAATACTTAAGATATCATTTTTATTTAAATATCAATATTGACATGTTAGGCTTATGGTATGTATGTTACATAAAGGGCGAAGAATCAATCAGCTCGTAAAGCTGTCAGGAACGAATAGACTTTCCAAATGCTCCGACCGGACCGAAAAGGTATAATTGTGATCTTTTGTATTTCTTACCTCCCAAGTTATATCTACAGAATAGGTAGATAAAGTCTGCATTAGGTAGGCTTCGATACTACTACCTGTGCTATGCAGGCACGGTACAACCTTTGCTATAGTCTGGACAATCTAAAGTTTTAGTCATGGCCGACAAGACATGTCATTTTCTAGTTACTTTTATTATAGCCAACTCAAGATTGGGTCAGGGACGTACTTTGGCGAATATTTTTTTCATAAAATGATTTTAAAAATTTAAGAACAAAATTGCTAAAACATATTTACTGTTAGCATTATAAATACAAAAAAAAAAACGGGTTTTTGATTTTATTAAAATTTTAAAACTAAAAGAGTTTTAAACTCACGAGACGATACTCAACACATGATAACGTGACAACATATAGGTATTGTATTTAGTAAAAAAATATAATATACCTAAACGTGTTGAAAAAGGATATATAAAACATTTTTTATTTATGATTCAACTATTTATTATGAAGCGCTATAAACTATATAAATATATAAGCAGGTAAATACATACTTAGCCTTTAGATCCTAGCATGTTCTTTAAAAATGTTTAATTAATTAAGATTTGTTTAATTTTTAGGCGTTTTATACTTTACAAGTAACCAGTATTCTTATTAATTTACTTAAGATAGCACGGCCTTGGTTTAGCTTTTATTTGGATGCGAAATCCTTTTAAGCATATAAACTTTTAAAAGTTACCTAATGTAAAATTTATGTATTTCTAGAAACTAAAGGTTCTCTTTTAGTACTTTTTGCGTTCTGTAATTAAACATAAATAAAGGAAAATTAAGTTATTTTTATTAATAAAATATATTTTACTGTTTTAAAAATACCACTTACAAAATTTTATGATACCTTCATCATATTGGCAAGAATGTCTACTAGTTTAAAAAATATACCCCCCTTTTAAATAATAATTAGTACTTTAAATTTTAAACAAATTCGGGGTCGTGACAAGATACCTTTTTTTATTTAAAAAGTAGTGTAGTGAGTGAAATACATCTATTTTTGTAGTTACTTTTTTTAAGTGCATGCATTTTTTCTGCAAATGAATAAGTGAATAAACACCTATCGCTGTAGTCACTTTTTTTAGTATGCATTTTCCTGCAAGCGTATGAGTAAAAAAACCTTTTTGCATGGTTAATTTTATAAATTATCTTCGTCAGATGACATGCGTGATCGCTGTCAAAACATGAATGATGATGGGTTCTTGAACTGACATTATATATTTTTTTTTTCCCCGCCTCTTTATAATTTTATCTGTATGTCGAACATAGTTGGACCAGTGCTCTGAGGAAACTGTTCAAAGATATTTTTCAACACTCCAAAACATCTTTGATTTCATTAATCGAGAATCATAAACGCGTTTAGCCTCGCTCCATACCATTTCAATGCATTGAACTGACAATGGTATGGAGGTAGACGAATCTTCATGTCCAGCTTCTCTTATTAAATTATAACCAATACGATTTACTGGTTTTGGTATCTGGCTTTTATTATCTTCCACAGTCTATCCAAAGTATCCAAGGGAGAAAAAGGAATGTTCTTTGCTTCCAGCCAATTCTGAATTTCTCCTTTTCTCCAATTTTTTGGGGGGGCCATTTCTCCTTTGACGACTATGGTAACTAGCGTTATCAAGGAGAATAATTGGTTCATCAAGCTGGGAAGAAGAGCGTTTGTCAACCATTTTCAAAGTTTTCCCATTCATATCTCCATGGTAATCTCCCGTGTTTTGCTTCGATTTGAATACGACGGATGCATTTTCTACAAAACCATTTGCAGTGCCAGCATGTAAAACAATAAACCTGTAAAAAAATAATGTTTAGGTATATTTAAGGTGGTCTCACAAGGATTCTTTCTAAAAGTCACAAGATGTCTAGATAAATTCAAAACCCGTACAAGACTAATTTTTAAGTTAAAGATGCTGCTTTGCAGCAAAAGCAAATCTTTTTTTAAAATAACCAATCAACCAAAAACCTTGGTGTTGGTTTTTAACCCTGCTAAAGTAGTTTGGTTAAATATTTAAAATACATAATAATTTATTTTGTTAAAATCTCTTTCCCTGCTTCTTTTTGGATGTCTGGGTACAGTAATCGTGATCCATAATCATTAATTAATCTAAAAAATTTGAAAATAAAAGCAAATAAAATTATAGTTATTTATACCTACACTTTACTTCTTTTTAATAAATAAACACTTTACAAAACTAGAAAGTCCAAAAATAATATAAAACAAAGCCCAATACAACACACTTTTACAATACCTCAAAAAACTATCCCTAAAAGCATTAAAAATAATATATTTTAGAATTCAATGTCGACACGTGCGAACAGAACACTTAAAAATAATGTATTATAAAAATACGGGCCTGTTTGCCACAACAGCTAAGCTAATCGACTAACTATTTACCCAGTAAAGGAACGATATATGAAACGGTCAAAGGTTAGGGAAGATGCGGGTATTTGAGGTTAAATAATGTGAATATCAGATGTGTGCTCGTTTTGTTTTAATTTACGAGGTCGAGTATTTAGGAGTTGGCTAAATCGGCTTGTCATAAGAAACGTCAAAACAACAAAACTTTACAGTGAACCAAGTATATACAGGCATTAGCCCTAACCAGTCAGCAGTAACACAGCAATTTTGTTTAGGCATTTTGTCTAATGCATCTACTTACCTATTCACTTGCTACATGGAGCAGTGGTCATTTTTGTTAGGCGTAAAACCGAAATACATCCGAAAAAAAATTAAAGTAAAATTAAACTTTCCACCCACAATAATTTTATCAACAAAACAATCGCTGAAAAAATATTGTAACTAACTTGACATTTATGATCTGTTACCTTAAAGGGTTTGCTAGGCTCGCGCGTTTAAATAGCTATAAACGGTATTAACCACAGTGTTCTTTTACTATTTGATATAAATATTTAAGTTTTATAATTATAGATATACATAGAAGCTGCATTGAAAAAAAATATATTAAGTACTAAATCCTGGTTACTGCTTATACTTTAGAGAATTCAAAAGTTAATTTATAATTGCTGTCGTAGCAGTTATTAAAACAAAACTATTCTGCCAACAAAAAATATTATTAGTAACTTAAGTGTAAAAGTTTAAAAACATAGGGTAAATTGTGCTAAAATTAATAATAAAAGTACTTTTTTCCCCGCAGTTGTTTTCCTGATTACCTGTATACGGTTATTATTTAATTAGTCGGTACAATAAATAATAAACATAAAGTTTAAGCATAAAATTAAATTTCTTTTATACAATATTACAAACTTACTTTCCTTAGCGATTTCCCTACGCTCAAAATTCGGCTTTTGTTTGCCATTTCCCATAGCAATACTACTTTTCAAATCTAAATATACAAAACTAATAAAACTTTTAACAAAAACTTTAACGCAAGATTAGGCTGCATTTTATTTGTCGATGTGTGTATGTATTTCAATTATCCTGGACATGCCTATCTGACGTTCTCCAAGGATTTAGCCAAAAACTAATCTAAGTTTGTAGACTTGAGTGTGGTTTAAAAGATTTATTGATAAAAATATGTTTGTATGATTACATTATTTTTAAAATATTAAACAAATTTTAAAATTAAAGAAAGAATATGTAGCTAAAGTTATTTTAAAGAGAAGAAGAAAAAGATATACAACATTTTTCCACCTTTCTACATTTTTTTTAAGGGCATGGCATACATAACATGGGAATCTGGCTCTCGAACGTTTTTTTTTCAATTTGAGTATGTTGTTTCTTAGATCAATAGGAACATCTTTTAAATGAGACATCTTTGTGCAGGCCTATAAAGTGGCCCAAAAAATCACTGAGAAGTGGAAGCTTAACCGTTTATTTATTCCAATATAAACCCATAAAAAGAGTGAAATTTCGTCAAAGTCCAACGTAATATTATTTCATATATTTGTTTAGAGTTAAAATAATTTGACTAAACCTTTAACACATACAAGGTGGTCCAGTATCGAATAAATAATATGGATTATGCCAACTAAAATGTTAATATCGTGATATACATGTATACATTTTTAAAATTTATACATTTCTGACAATATAGTAAGATAAATTTTAGTTAAAATATTTTGGTTTATTGACCCAAATATACAGGAATATTTAGAATAAAAGATTATTTTTATTGTTCCCACAAGATATTTTGTAACCGATAAAGAGGTACATGGTTTTAAAATCTGCACATTTTTCTGACAATTGTTTTTTAACAGAGGTATAATAAAATTAAGCTACCCATAACAAAAATAATTTTCGTGTACACCTACAGAGTAAAGTATTTAGGAGGTTTCATTCACCATGTCTCTGGATTTACTTATACCTATTTACCTATTTTTAGGATAAATCGTACCTAACAATGAAAACTCTGTTTAATAATTTTAAGGCTTAAAAGGCTGACTTATCATCTAAATCCAACAACAAAATTATTTACATACTTGCTTGGAGTTAAAAAATAAGATTTGTTATTTAACACATACAGGGTGCTCCAGTATCAAAGAAATAAGCATGTTTATGCCAAATAATATGTTAATTTCATAATATATTTGTATATATGTTCAGAGAATTTTTACTTTTCTGTCAGTTTCTTGTGCCCTAAGTCAAAAAAGCAAGCTTATTTTGCGTGTTTAAAATTTTAAGCTAATAATCAACGAAATTAATAAATAATTTAATGAACAATATTAAATCATTAATAAATAATTTTACACCGACAATTTTTAAAAGACTTATCCTCAAAATATAGGTAAATCCAGGAGACATGGTGAATTAAACCTCCTAGATACTTTACACTGTCGGTGTACATGAAAATTATTTTATTATACCTCTATTAAAAAATTGCCCGAAAAATGTGCAGATTTTAAAACTATGTTCCTCTTATATGTGACAAAATATCTTGTGGGAATAAACGAAAAAAAAATATTTATTTTTTAATATCCCTGTATATTTTAGACAATAAATTAAAATATTTTAATTTAAATTTACCTTATTAAACCATCTGGAATGTATACATTTTGAAAATATATACAAGTATATCACGATATTAACATTTTAGGTGGCATAATCAATTTTATTTATTCGATACTGGACCACCCTGTATGTATTAAATATTAAATTAAAAGTATTTTAACTCTAATCAAATATATATAATATTATTTCGTTGCCTTTAGACAAAATTTCACTCTTTATGCGTCTATATTGGAATTAATAAACAGTTAGGCTTTAACTCCTAAGTGATTTTTTGGGACACCCTATAAGCCTGCACAAAAATGTCCCATTTAAAAGATGTTCCCATTGATCTGAAAAATAACATACACAAATTAAAAAAAAATGTGTGCCATGTCCTTTAAGATATAAATTTTAAATTTTTATGAATTGAACGCTGTGGTTCTTAGGGTTTTGGGATTTACAGTACTGGCAAAACTTAGATAAGATTCCACTTATGGTAAAACGATATAAAAAACCAAATAAATTAGCTAAAAAGACAGTTGGTTGGTATGTAAAAATATTTAAGGTTTAAATCATATAATATTAAAACTTTTAGGTATCTTAATTTTTATAAGTAATTTGTAATTTAGACCAAATGCGCTTCTCACGAAACTTTGTTCTCAGAATCTTCATCCTTAACTTTTTATTCGCTCTTTAGTTCTTCTTCTAATTAACGTAAATCGGTTGTTGTTATAAATAATTACTTTTTAAGTTTTCACCCAGTAAACGCTGTGTTACCTTAAGGCTCGGTACTGTCACCAACTCTATATCTATAATCTGGAGTATCTTAAGCCAGTCACCAAGCTTAACTTGGAAAACAAGCGCAAAGTCAAGAAAGTATCTTTTTTATGGGACATTCAATTAATATAAGATGAAGACAGCAAAAATATAATCCAGCATAAAACATCAATTGATATAAACATATTATATCAACAACCGCAACCGCTTAAAAAACGTTTGGATTCCTCTATTAAGCTAACAAGTATTTCTTTCCTTCTAATCTATATACTCTAAATGTATCCCAAATAAGCCCCTTCTAAAATACTGTTTCTGAGTCTGAGGACCGGCGTTTCACAAGTCTGACCATTTTTTATTTCATCCAGGAGAGAACAATTGAAAACCCCTCTCTTAACAAAAAGCTTTCCTGTCTTACATACCGACAAGCTGTATGGATCTTTTGCTAATAGGTCACATTAAAAGGCCAGAAAAGTAGAATTTGTGATACTTTCAATAAACTTATTAGTTGTTTAAGTTTATGCCTCGACTCAACCCTAGCCACAAGATACGGGGGGGTATTTATAAAAACTTTCTTTGTGAATGCTAAAACACGCAAATTTATATATTTATAAGATAAAATCTATAATCTATAAATATATGTTGTAAACAGGCCGCCAGTCCAAGTAATGTAAGATGTTTGATTATAAAATATACTAAAGGGCTTGTACTACCTTTGTGTTGACTTAATAAAGTAAACCTAAAATTAAACAAATTTTTATGTTTGGTACATTTATTGTATTAAACTTAACCTACAACACACCTTAATCGCTATTTTAATAACTAAACTTATTACATGACTAAAAAATGTTCATGAAATAAACTCTAACTTATTTTGACAACTATTTCTACTGTAATATATACTTTTATTTCTTTCGATTACCCTGTGTAACTAGACTGGCTGCAAAACTAATCTACAACTGACTGCCTCAAAACACCCTCAGCACGTAATGTCAAGACAGGCATCAACACAATACACCTCAAAAACAATATTCTGCTGATGCCTTAGACCACTTAACAAAATTATATTTATATATAATTAAGATATATTGTTTTTTATTAAAACCTACAAATTGTTCTTTTAACTTAACCAATTAGGGTTAATTTTAAACCTGGAAATCCTGTAAAATATTTATAAAGTTCCTGTTAAATCGAGAAGTAACAATATGCAAAAAATAAAAAGATTTTAAATCTAATTACCTTAAAATAACCTATTTTTAAATTGTCCTAATCAAATATTATAAAAGGAAAGTTTGTCTTTATGCAAGAAACCTTTGTAAAAGAATTAACAAATTTAGGCAAACCGATCATTATTTTACCTAAAAGGCTAACAAAAAAGCTCATTGGCACAATTCAATAAATTTGAGAAAAAGAACACACAGACAGCATGCCCACAATTAATTTGTATAAGGTGCAGATTTGTCCTTTGGCTGCTTTAAACAATTAACTACATTATTTGTAGCAGCATGTTGTAGTAAATCACTAACGTCTGTTGCAGAATTCTAAGGCGATTTGCCAAAAGGACGACGCAAACCAAAGCGTATTAGCGGAATTAGAATTAACTAGAAATGCTAAATACGACTTTCATTAATGCATTATACGTTTTAAGTGCTTTTTGCTTCGCAAAAAGTAAGACGTAAAATAAATAGAGATAAAACTGAAACTTCAGCTGCTTAACGAAATTTAAATTTTCCAAAATTGTAGTTTTAAGTACAAACTACTGATGAAGCTTGCATAAATGTGAAGCTATATTTTATATATTTAAACTTTAAATATGTTTGGCACAAAGTGTAACTTTACAGATTTAATTTTTAAGCTAAAAACATGTAAATACTTAAAATATTCGATTGGCCTTACTTTAAAATAAAAAGCAACAATAATTATATATATATATATATATATATATATATATATATATATATATATATATATATATATATATATATATATATATATATATATATTATTATATATATATATTTATTATATACTGACACGCAAAACTAACGCACAACCAAAAATTAGTCTTAATTTTAAAGTTGATTTTTTCGCTGACCGATAAGTCAATTTCGATAACTTGTTTTTTAAACTGTAGCTTTTTTTTTGGTAATTGCACTGTGGTACAATTTTCTATTGTTGGCATCCGGGTAAAAGAATGTGGCTTTAATTAAATTATATATTGTTTATGGAAAAATAAGAGATTTTATAAATGCAACATTTTATATGCTATTTAATTAAATTAAACAGCAATGCCTTTATTTCAAAAAAGTTACGTTTATGTCAGAAAAATCGGCTAATAAAAAATATTAAGGTTTCTCCACCGTTTTTATTTCAAATGAAATGTTATAAAAATTATTAAAAAATAGCACCTTTGCAAATAGCCTTAACGGATTTACTTGGTCACTTTAATTCTATAAATATGTTTTGTTTAACATGCCTTTAATTTAGAAATGTAAATAAATATTTTTATTTGGACGATGCGCTGTTAAAAGGTCTACATGCTAATTTTTGCAAAAAGGAATGTTGATGAATGGAAAATTGTGTCATTATTTCTGTTTTTTTATTTACTTTTACAATTCACCAAGAAAAATAAGGAAAATAAAACTTTTAATTTAACGCTTACTGTTGTTAGGCTAACCATGGGTATCTTCGTTTAATTAAAGTCGAAATACTACGCTTACATAACTTATCTATTATGCAAAAATAAAAAAAAAATTAACATGTAAGCTTTTTAAACAATACATTTTCTTGCATTCTTCTAACACACAAACAGTCAAACTAAATATAAGATCTAATATAACTGTGAAGTTCTGCCACCATCTTAAAAGTTGTCTGTGGGAAAACACAAACAATTCAGCAGTTTTTGCGGATGACGTAAAGCTATGTCTCGCTTCCGACAGAGAATTTCGTTTAGCTATTTTAAAGACACTAAAACTTACTTTACAATTCTTTTTTAGGTTTGTCTAAAGTAATTTTACTTTTTTGCTGATAAAAATACTGGAAAGTGAATTTTTTATTATAGGTTAATATTATTCCAAAGTGATTACTTTTTTGTACAAAAAAGGTAAAGGTTGTTCTTGCAGGGTTAAGATACTGTGTGTCATCTTTTTAAATAGTAGACAAATGTATAGATATACTTCTGTCATAGAAATAACATAACAGTAAATTAAAGGTTTAATAAATTGATTACTTATTAACGTCCATAGCTGTATCAACAATGTTAAAAGAATATCGAGCATAAATTTCATTATTAAATTTTAGGTCGTTTCTGAATGACATAATCCCGTTGTTCCTAGGGGGAGTTTAGAGTTGGAAGTTATTTATATAACGTCAGGATGGCACTACCGTTGTTTAAAGGTGAATCCACATGGTCCGTGATCACGGATAACCGTATGCGGATTAGGTCTAGGCGAAATTGAGCATTATCCGAATGTAATACACGTATAACGGATGCCCAAAAACAAATCAACTATTTTTAAATATTTATATTCTCTTGCGTGTATAGCTAAAATAAATGCAAACAATTGGCTTCTTTTAATTACGACCAGTAAATTAAAAAGCAAAACAGTGTGGATGCCAAGTAAGCAAAGAAAAAATATTAAACATTAACAACATTTACATTCAACGCAGAGAAAATTACGAGCAAAAGTTAAAATTAACAAAATTTTATCCGTTGTGGCCTTAACGGCACGTATCTTTTGCAAAATGCCACCGGATGGGCTACTAATAATCACATGGTCAACAACGGATCCGTGATTTCAGTCCAGAGCTGTCGGTAATTGAATTAAAATAATTAAATAATCGTGTTCAATAACTCCTCAGTAATTAAATTACTTTAATTCAATTGCTTGTCGGAAAAGGTTATTGTATTTGTATTATCAATTAATAGGATAATGTAATCGTAATTGGATTTTCACGAATCCCAATTACTTAGAAAGGGGTTTGATTACTTACAAAGTAATTGAATTACTTTTAAAAATTTTAATTACCTTTCTTTATGGGAAAACTACCGGAATTTTGGCCAGCAAGAAAGAGCATCTTGAAACACGGCGGGCCGCTTTGAATCCGGCGAACGCCGCTTTTGAGCTGATTCCGTATTGGTGATTGATGCTTGCTGCCACCGTTTTTATTCTTTTTTTTTATGGAAAAATCTGTTGATGTTTGGGGTAGCATAAAAAGAAATTTTATTTTAAAGTCATTTAATATTGAACTTGCCGCGAAAGCCGTTTAAATAGTGTGATTGCGCGTATGATGCTTATTAGTATAAATATTTTATTTGTTTAGTATATCGTGTTTAATATAGGTGGTAATTTAAATAAGGTAATTGCTAAAATATTCAATTACTTTTAGTTTTAATTGGTAATTAAATTACTTGTAACAAACATGCTAGTAATTGGTAATCGTAATTTACTACTACTTAAAAAAGTAATTGGAAATTGTAATTGAATTACTTTTTAAAACTAATTGCGACAGGCATGTAAATACAATGTGGTTTCATCCTAAAGGTGCTTCTTTATGGGTGTAAAAGCGTAGCGTAACTGTCAAAAATATAAATTCTGATCGATTTAATTCTATTTTAACGTGACGCTGTCATATTATGCCAAAGAGTTGGTTTCCACCTAACTTTTTCGTATTTGCGCATCGTTTATTTTTAAATATGCTATTTGACTTCTGTAATGTAGCTTAAAAATTATTTTTATAGTTTATACTTTAACTTTACCTTACTGGTAATGGTGACTGTTTATTAACGAAAAAAAAAAAATAAAACAATTTTCAAACCAAAGTTACGCTTAAATTAATTTGTATTTTTGAGTTTGACTACTTAAATATTAAAATTAAAAGATAACTGCTTTTCACAAGCAAGCTTTCTTAAGCTGCCGCAAGGATAAAAAACCTAATAGACTTTAAGTTTACTACGATCTCATAACTATGCTAACAACAAATAAATTTTAAATTTTTTAAACAAAGTTTTAAGTAAAAATCAAGATATTGTTTGTATGCATTCTTAATAGAATAAAACTCTTTTAGTGGTATGATATATTAATGATTTGTTTCTCTTTTAGTGTTATGGTATATTATGCCCAGTTTATCGAAAACTGCAATTGTATCTCACTATTTTAAGTAATTTCTTTTATAGTCTAGTTATACAAAAAGATAAGGATGTTCAGATTTTGATTTCGTACAAGAAATATACTTTTTTTTTCTTTTACTTTTTTATAATTATTGTAAATATTATTTTTTTATAAATATCAAAAATTATTAATTTAATATTTACGAAAACATGTTTATATATAAAAGGTTACAATTTGTATATTAATAAATTAGCTTAACTTAAAAAAAATGCATATATTATAACGGACTTACTCTATTAAATCTTCTAATGCTGTGTGAAAAGTAATAAAGTTTTTTAGAAGGTAACTTAAATGTAAGGTTTTAAGATCTATTTTTATTTTTAACTAGCACAAGTTTTTGACGCTTATAATAAAATTAATTAATAAAATATGCTGAAAAATGTAAAAAAAAATTAAATTGTATTTACTTTATTAACCTAGAAGAACGTAGTAGAGTTAACTATTTAGCAAAAAAAAAATCGTATTCACAATGCGTAAACTAAAATATGAATCTATCAAAAGTTACACAATATTTTCTAAGATTTAATTATCTTAAACTTAAGATAAAATCATGACTTTTGGACTTTTTCCTCGTCAACTAAATGAGATTTTCCATCAAAGTCTCAATTAATTTAACGGACAAAGAGAGATGCTAATGCAAAGGTCACAAAGTCGCAGTAAAACTTAAAAGTTTTAAAGGCTTGTAATTTAATTTTATTATAACTTTTATCCTTAGCATTATATTGATATTAAGCTCTATTAAAAAAAAACTCTGTGTAGAAAAGTTTAAACTATCATTTTTTTATTTATTTGTAATTTTGCTACTTGCTCATCTTTGCAATTTTTCTGATGCCAAAACCGAAGACTTATTCTCTTTAAATTTTAAACAATTAAGTTAAGGTTAGTCAAATTTAAAATACGTTTAAAAAAGGTTTAATTAAATAATTAAAAATTTTAAAATAAACTATAGATCTCGCGACTAAATGGTATTTTCGGATATCAATGAATAAAACTATTTTGTAAGTTCGGTAGCAGTAATCCGGCCCCCATGGACAAAAAGTTTATAATTGATAAAACATCTTGAAAAACAAACAACAAATACCGCGTTAAAACCCGTAAACACAAGAAACACTTTTAAGATAAATAAATAAAGAAACACATATATTTTTTTTAATTTTGGCGGTATTTGGAGTATAAAAAATATTGTTTAAAATTTTATTTGCGGTTTTTATATTATAAAATACAAATTTAAATTCATTTTTACACTTACTGCATGACCTCGATGCAAAAGCTTTGTATTACTCCTAAAATCCAGGTATTTTATTTCCTTTTGCAAGATGTATTTTTTACAAATTAAAGAAAGAGTAAAATATTTTAAACTTTTTTGTGTTTTTTTCTTAAATTCTATAAATATTTTAGGAAAAATTAAAATTTGCAGTTACCCGGTTTATTTACAATAAATTACTACAATTGCGGTCCCCACTTATAAAATATTTTTTGCCAGTGCTTAAAGCCAAAAATATAAAATATTGTTTAGAATCCATAAATATTATATAAAAATAAAAAAATTTATATGCAATTCTATAGGATCTTCGCAGAAAAAATACAAGTATTTAGTAGTTTCCGAAAACGACGCAAAACTTTTATAACTAGTCCGACAAAGAAGATCGTTTAAATTCTTTTTAAATGCATTACAAGTGTTTTTGGTCCTATAGTTTTTTTTTATCTAGTCTTTATTGGTTTGGAAAATTTAATTAATTTTTTTAAAATTACGTTTTGTTATTACCTTCTAGAAAAAATACTTTTTTTTCATTGCTAAAAGATTTAGAAAATTTTGGAGGGTTTAAAATTTCTGTTTAGTAAATAATAAAAAAAATGAAAGAACTTTGGACCAAAAAAGGTAAATAACTTTTGCTTTTTGTTTTTTTAAAAAAAAAATTTTTAAAATGGCTAAGCAAATGCTCATTTTTAAAATTTGTCTTCGCGGAAAAAGCAAGACCCAAATTTAATTTGCGAGCAATATTTTACTTTGTTATTTTTTGTGGCATATGTTTAACTTAATACATTTACTAGGTTATTCAAAATTACCAAAAGCCTAAATATCTCCAAAATATTTTGTTTTACTTTCAGGACTAAAAGTTTTTTTTTTAATATTTTATCCTTAAGATCCCATATATGTTAAAATAAAAATTAATTAGATAATCGTAAATGCTACAGTAAAAGAATAATTCCAGTAAAGACAATTCAGTGATATCCAATTTTTTACGGGGGACTTATTTTTTAAAAAATTTTAGGGGTAGACCAAATTGGATAAGATATTTATAACATTTTTTTTCCCTCTTTTTTAAAGGGGATTTTTCAAAGAAAAAAACTTTTAGAAGTTTCCTAAACGTTTTTTTAAAAAAAATTTTCCCAACAACTGATATAATTTTTCTTTGTGCGCAAGAACCGGATTTTTAATTTTTAAAAATTTCAAAAAAAATATTTTTGTTACTAAATTTTTTTTCGTAAGGTCCAATGAGTGAAAAAGTTTTTTTTTTTTATCGGGGGGAAAAAAAGAAGAACCAAATTTTTTTAAATTTTTTTAAAAGAAAGCATGGCGTACTACTTTTTCCTTAAAATTCAGGGGTCCGTACACCCCTTAAAAAAAATGTTTCTAGGCCAAAAAAGTCTTTTTAAGCAAAATAAAATTTTTTATAAAAAATTTAAATGGTATGAAAAGAAAAATTTTTTTTTTTTAAAATTTTAACACCCATCCAACAAAAGAAAATTTAGGAAACCAAAAAAAGTTTTTTTTTAAATTTCCGAATCACCCCCCTTAAAAATTTGCATTTTTAAAAAACCCCTGATTTAAAGTTTTTAAAAAAAATCATTAACCAAACCGGTGGGATATTAACTAAAAAAATAAAGTCCGTTCGGTGTTTTAAAACCCTAATATTGTTAACACCCTTAAAAAACTTTTTTTCAATACATTACTTCTCTTACTGGAATCAAAACCAATTTTTTAAAAAGCCCTTAAATTTTGATTTTATTGTTCATAATAAAATGAAAAAGGTTAAGTTAAAATTTTCTGTTTACCCTTAGATGGGGATAAAAACTAAATTTTAGTAAAATAAAATAACTTTTAGTAGTCCAGAAAAAGAACTATTTTGCCCAGCAATTTTTTCAAAATGCACAGAACGACTTGAAATTGTGACAGTAGGTAGGCAATAGTCCAAGGATCAAAACCTATATCATGCCAAAGGGCGCCTTTACCTTGGGCGTGGTTGTCAAACCATCTCGGGGGTGGACATTTGTTTATATATTTTGGCCACAGCAATCGATAGAAAATTATTTCTAAGCCAAAAATGTTCTATGCATACTTTTTCAGTTATTCGTCGTTTTTAATTGGTTTTTTGCAAATAACTTGATAAGAATGCATTTTATCATGAAAACTGTAAATAACAAAATTGTAGCTTATAAAGAAACGAATAACACAGTTTTTTTGTAATTGTTGTGAGACCAAAATAAACCAAGTTGTGTTTTGTTTAAGGTTAGCTGTTATTTATCAAACACAAAATTTTAGAGTTTCAAAGGCAAATAACGCAAAATCTACGTATTTTTCGAGGAAAATTAACAATAAATTTTTTAAAGCATTTGCAAAGACCTTAAAAAAAAGAAAAGGTGGGTATTATAAAAGTTAAGTGAGTTATGATTAAAATAAGGTTAGACCAACATTTTTTAAGTGCAAAAATTTTCGAAAAGAACCTTCTAATACCACCCTAATTAAAATGAGTCATAGGCCTTTTTTAATTCTCTTTATCTATGTATCATAAATGCATTTTAAAATTTTGACTGATTTAAATTTTGAAAAAAAAATGAGCTGCAAGTAAAATTTAAAAATCGAATTTTAATAAAAAATTATCTTTTCTTATAAATAACTCGAAAACTAAGGGGGATTCTTAAAACATACTAAGGTATCAAACTGTAGCTTTTTAAATTACAAATATTTGAATTTTTTTAATTAACCGTATGACGAAAATTAAGTAAAGTATAAACGTTTATAATGCCTATGTATAGACGAGTACTACCTTGTTTTAGCCGTTTAAACTCACCCCTGTAAAAAAGTAAGGGTTTTAAACAGTTTTATTATATAGAACCTTATAGCGTTTAAAAAAACCAACAAAATGGTTTTTTTTTAATTTTTTATCACAAAAGCTGAAGGATTTATGCTTAAAAAAAACATTTTTTTATCATTTTAAAAAATCCGTGGTTTTGTATTATTTTTTGCATTGCAATACTGTAAGGGGTGGATTTTAAAGAATTAAAAATTTACAAAATTAAATTTTATGTGACTTAAGCTTTAATATGAAAGTTTTGAAGGTGTTTGCAATAAGGGGTAGTTTTTACCCCTAAAAAATAAAAACCGACCTTTAGCATAATAGAGATTCTGAAGGGGAGGGTAAATTAAGCTTAAACCCAATTTTTTATGCAAAACACTGTGATAATATATGAATTTTTTTAGGGTAAATATTTTTTTATAAATCATTATAGAGGTTGATCTTTAAGGGCTAAAATATTTTAAATAATGTTTTAAAGAAACTATATACTACTTTTTTTTTACTTATTTCAATGAAATTTGACTCAACTTAAGTTTTAATGTATAGTTTTATAGTTTTTAGCAGTAAAGGGTAGTTTTCATCCCTTAAAACTAAAGAGCGCCAATGGGAATAATATAGATTTTGAAGAGAAGGGTAAAGTTAGCTTAATTCCAATTTTTTATGCAAATCTATGAATTTTGAAAAAAATGCTATATACTAGGTTTTGCACTTTTTTCAGCTTCGTTTTCTGGACTATAGGGTTTCGATTTCTTGAATATTTAGATTATATTTTATGAATATGATCGTATATGGTGTTCCTTACCTTAATCTCAGTCCGAGTGCTGCATTATTCAACCACATTGTGCAGAGATTAAAATAGGACACTAGCGTGAGCTGTAAATTACACATTCTTTTGCTAAGCCTTGGTTTGACAATGGCGGATAAAAATTCTTAGAAAAATTTAATAAAATTATTGCTTTACTAAAATATCTCAAAAAAACACATACAGTGACTCACAGCCAAAATGATGCAGTTACATTTAAAGTAATTTAAGTGCCAACTGAAACCCAAAAATTATTTTATTAAACCAAATTAAGGAAAAATAATCACATGTTGGTTAAAACCTGATTTCTGGATTTAGTTTATTATTTGATCTCACAGCCAAAATGATGCATGATTAAATAATACGATAAAATATGAACAATATGGCCACTTAATGACATCTTAACAACTTTTAGTACTTTGTTGGCCCTTCTTCATTATCAATATCCGCTTGAAGATGTTTTGGCATTGATTCCACCAATTTATTTGTGTATACTTGGGATATCATATTCCATTCTTCCGTATTTTTTATTTGTAAATTATTTTTATTTTTTATTTGACTTTTGTATGCTCTGTTCTTCAAATGTGTCCAAAGATTTTCGATGACATTTAAATCAGGCAATAAGGGAGGTGTTTTGTTGACATGTGGGCAATTATAGAGTAATCATTCACGAATTAAGTAAGAGGTGTGTTTGGGATCGTTGTCGTGGTAAAAGCAAAAGGTTTTATTAATTCCAAAGTTTTCTGCACTACTCCTAAGATGCTGCCTTAAAATATTTAAATACATATACTGGTTTATGTTAAACTCAATAAAATTAATTTAAATGCAACTGCATCATTTTGGCTGTGAGTGACTGTAGTTTGAAACAATAAAGTATATTGTATTTTACTGAAGTAAGTTGGTAACAAATAAAGCATAACCCAAGGGTTGAAATCAACAACCCTTAGTTAATGCTCAATATTTTTTAAATAGTTTGGCAATAATTTATAAAAATCATTATTTTTTTTAAATTGGTTTTGATTTCTGAGAAACAACTAAACGGACGTTTTAATTACTGTTATTTGAATGACAAGGATATACATGAACCAATGTATGATTTGTGCATTTTTAGTTGCCTATACGCAAATCGCTTATTAACAAGTCATGCATAACTGGGATATACTAGTAATTTTTTAATGTTAATAAAACTTATAAATAAACAATTGCCGAAAAATGATATATTAAAGTATAGGTGTATATTAAGGTCTTTAAAACACGCGCAATTAGAGCAAGTATTTTAAAGACCAGCTATCCACAAATACTTAACTTTTTTTCCTAATTGGTTATATTTATTATATTAGAAATATTTTATTTGACGTTATAAGGTACTCGTGTCAGATCATTTTTTTCTTTAAAAAGCCTGACGTGCCAAAATTGAAGGTTAAGATTGGCAATGTCATCTTAGACTTTACATTTCTCGTGTTTTTAATTGATGTACCATGGTAACCTTTAAAACATGCGCGTGTTTGATAGTTGGATTTAGACACGCTCAGGCGTACTTAATTAGGCCAAATAGGGTACCAATAAAAAAAGTTATTTAAGGATTTTAACCAAATATCTTACAACCAAAAAAATTAAAATGAAAATTATATTACAAATATGTCTTAACGCAATAAAATGTTTAATAAAATTAAAATAAATATTAGTGTTTTCTAACCGAATTATGGCTTTCTACACAGTGAAATTCAAATAAAAGTGAACTTCTAACTTATGAAAATATCATGCAAAACACATAAGCCTGTACTCGGTGCAGGGCTTAAATTAGTCTAAACCAAATTAACTCGGGAGTTCAACAACAAAACCATTATTTTTTTTTTATTTTCCGGCCCCAACCTATTTTGACAAGGGTATAATATTTGTTCGTGAAAAATTAAATTATTTAAAAAGTAAAAAATGTTTTTTTTACTTTTTAAATAACTTTATTAGTACTTAAAAATGGACCTTTTATTTTATCACATATTTGATGTAAACAGCGTACCAAAAGAGTTTCGCGTCTTGGCTGGAAATACTTGCTTTGAGCTTATTTTCCATTTTGAGCATATTAAATTAGAGGTAAAAATGTAATATTACTTGTTTAATTTTTTAAGAATTTTTTTTCCAAAAACCAGTTTAGATTTTTTATAAAACTAACATATGGATATTTACTCTATTTTGCACTTTAGATGCTATTAAGTCACACATCTTTGTCAAAATTTTTATACAATAACAAATTAAAAATTAAAAACAACGTTTCTACAAAAAAAAGTAGGCACTTTTGTCCATAAAAGTCCAAAAGGATCACATCGTATATTAACTGA
Source organism: Listronotus oregonensis (assembly GCA_019359885.1). Lineage (NCBI taxonomy): Eukaryota > Metazoa > Arthropoda > Insecta > Coleoptera > Curculionidae > Listronotus > Listronotus oregonensis. Next base: position 57,470 of record JAHBCN010003390.1, on the reverse strand, counting down.
CATTCGTATTAAATTATTTCCAAGACATATTTGCAAATATTAAAAAATTAAAATAAAAATTTGTTTTTAATACGATAAGGTATGGTTTTTCTGTGTTTTTTGATATGTTTTCCGTGTTGGATCCAATCTGATTCTGCAAACACTACATAATGACGCCAAACTGTCGTGAATTAGTTCAGGAATCGGTAACATACAGCTTGTCAAACATAACGTCTGAATTAGCCTGCCTCTATATGCGCAGTGAGACCGACCGAAAGTACCGTCTGCGACAAAAGTAGATACTTGCTTTTATGTTGAATAGTGTCAATGGTGTTGTATTAGTTATGGCAAGAGCTTCGTTATGGACTTTATTTTAAAAGTAAAAAGCTAAGGGCAATGCGGCCTAAGTCGTGTAGTGTTAGCTAACTCTTTGCATTTCATTTACCGAAAAGCTAAAACCAATAAGCCTATTAAGGCGTTAAAAAAAGGTTCAAAAAAAGAGTATCCATTGCTACGGAAGTCAGTATATATCAAACATTAACCAGTGAAATAGTAAACGTGGAAAATGGTATGAGCTCTTCATTTTCGATCCCAAAAAAAAAGAAAGAAATCATGTCCGAGGTGTGACTTAGGTAATTGCGACAAAGCTGTTTCTAAGAAGAATTACGCAGCCCAACAAAAACAAAAAGGTTAAAGGTCAGAAAGACTTGACCATGCTATTTTTGTTTTTGGGGGAGCTGAATCCGAATCCAGGATCAGGTTAACCTCATCAGGTCAGGATCAAGCGCATTTTAAGGTCAAATCTGCAAAATTATACAGCCCAATAAAAAAAATTGAAAGTCTGAAAGATTTGACCAAGGTATCTTTATGTTTTTGATGCTGAATTTGAATCCGGGGTCAGTTTGACCTTTTCAGGTCAGGGTCAAGTGCATTTCAAAGTTAAATCTGCAAAATTAATAGAAACAAAATTTGAAGAGTAAAAACTTAGGTTTTTAAGGTCGCTGAAAATGAATTTGTAATGAAATTTTTAAAATTATAATTTTGCAAAGTTGACCATAAAATATTTTTTGACCATGACCCGGTGAGGTCAAACTAACCACGAATTCATATTCAGCGACCTCAAAAACAGAAGTATTCACTCTTCAAATTTGGTTGCGAACAATTTTGCAGATTTGACCTTGAAATTTCCTTGAGCTTGACCTGATGGAGTCAAACTGACCCTGAATTTGGATTTAGCTACCCCAAAAACATAAAGATACCATAGTCGACCCTTTCGAACCTTCAGTTTGGATGCGAATAATTTTACAAATTTGACCTTGACATGCTCTTGATCATCTTCTTATGGGGTCAAACTCACCACAGATTCGTATTCAGTGACCTCAAAAGCATAAGTATACATTCTTCAAATTTAATTGTGAATAATTTTGCAAATTTGACCTTGAAATGCCTTTGATCCTAACCTCATGGGGTCAAACTGAGCTCGGATTCGGATTCAGCGACCCCAAAAACATAGAGATACCATGATCAAGTCTTTCTGACCTTTATTTTTTTTTATTTTGTGGGGCTGTTTTATTATCAATTACAAAGTAACAGAAAAGAAGGTGTTCTCTTTGCGTCGAAGTTATCAAACATTTTAAAATTATTATAAAGATTTAACTTAGATTTTGGGGAATGTTACAGGAAATATAAAATTTAGATGAAGATAAACAAAGACTAATCGCACTTTGTAGATGGAAAAACCCGATATCCGTTATAAAAGGTGGACTTTCCTAAGAAGTATTTAAAACATTTTGTAAAGAAGGCCATCCCATAATTTATATGGATGAAACATACATTTATACTTCGCACATCCATACACATGATCTAATTGTTAGGGCTCGTATGAAACGTATTGATTTTATTAGCTCCTAAAATCCACATAGACATCGCTAACAAAAAACCTTTGCTAAACTTAACGAAAGAAAGCGAATATTATTATACTGAACATAAAATAAGATGAATCAGGGAAGTTCTGATAAAATCTAAAGCCCGAAACCGATCCCCTTACTTGAGCCGAAATACACTATTGTGTGGTGTTGTGATGTGTCACATCAGAAGCATATCGCTTTCATAAATTTAGTTAGGTAGGCACCGGTTACTGTGTTGAATTGTAAGTCGCAGCACTCTTTTCTTATATATGAAACCGATATGGTTTTTACACAACAAGTCACAAAACTTCACAGTAGTGAATACCATTCAGTTCATACCATCCGCCACAGTAACTTGATTTGTTGAAACTGGGCAGATTTTTAAAAATATTTTTTTCTTTTTACCAAACACATACGTCAAAGTAGTTTATTTTTCTTAAATTAATATTATATTTTTAAGAATACATTAATGTAAAAAAAGTTTTTGTGGTGTCGCTCTAATATAACTCCCAAAACAAATATTACCAAAATTTATTCCTCTAGTTACGAAAATTACGTGGGTAATAAAAAATCTTACTTAAATACTGATAATCACCGACAATACCAGCTTAATCTTATTAACTCCTATTTATTTATAATTTTACAAAAAACAATATTTGAGTCCATTTTTGTTTATTTATTTATAACAAATAATATAAAAACCTAACCATAATATAATTTTTTTATAGCACATTTGTTTATAATTTATGTAGCTAAAAATTAAGCTTATATATAATATACCTCGAACCTAGAGTATGTATTTAAATATTGTATAAAAAGGTTTCTTCTATTTGTTCTACAAAATCTATTCTGACAAATTCTTATGAGGACTCTGGGTATATATAATTTATTCCAAATAAATATATTTAAATTAGATATCTGTGTTAGGGACCTTTTTAATACAGACTTGTAACTGTCACCCAAAATTCAGATCCTTAATTAATAATAATAAACAAAATTAAATACCTGATACAAAATTGGGCATAAAAATATGTAAATTTTCTACATTTTTTATAGCTTAGTCACTAGTCAAACCCTTTGAAATGTGAACATACTTTATTAATAATAGTCAGAAACAAGTCTCACAAATCATTTTTAACCCTGTCTAAACTAGCAAAACACTAGATTTCGGTGTAGAGAAATTTATAACGGCAATAATTTCGCTTCTTAAATCATACAGCATCGCAAATTCGGTCCAACAGCTGGCCAGAGAACGATTTTTCTCCAATTTATCGAGTGTCACCAGCCATGTTCGGTTTAATTATTTGGCACATTAATTTCGACCGATATTAATTAGCTTTAAGCTTTTTTCGGGTAAAGGAACTTTAATAAAGAAAAAACTTTTAAAAAATAATTTAGAAAAAAGTCTGTGATGGAATGTGGTTCGAGTGACAGCAAAATTAATTTAAAAATCGACGTTAAAAGAACTACACTGCTTAAATTAAAAAGTGATCATTGAAAAAAATATATGAATATTATTTTATTGATGTTTTAAAAATATTTCCAATTTTATTAAAAATTATAGTTTCTTAGTCATATTGTTGTTATTAAAGATAACTGTGTGGTTTTAAAATAAATGTATTTATTAAAATATTATCTGCTCTGTATGTTTTAAATTTGTTACACGATCTTTCCTAGAAACAAAGTTGTTTTTGACATTCTATTTACGAAAAAAAAAACATGTTGCCCGCCTGGTGCAACAAGGAGCCTAGCGCCAATTTACTTTACACATATTTGTAAAAACAGTATCCCAATTCCCTACCCGACCTTGTGTCAGATAATAAGTGTCACATAGTCAGGAAAACAGAAATCAAAGAGCTAAACTTAAAAATAAAAAAACCAAATAGGCAACTTCTGTTTCGACTTTCATCAAGTGAGGTCACGCGTTTAGAAGCTTCGACAGTGGCGCGGTAAACCGTGCTTTTTTCGTGAAAATCGAAGGGAAACTGGCCGCCAATTAATAAGGGGTCTTTTTTTGGGGCTAAGCGCTGTGATTGGTTTAAGGTGTAGTTTCTGATGTCTTTATATTTAACGTGGTGCACGAGGTTATCTTCCTATGGCGGAGGATTGGTTGCGCGCGCGGTTTTTGTGGTCAGACTGACACAAGGCTGGTTGTACACAATACCAGTAGCAGTTATTGGTTAGATTACTGGTAATTCTGTATTTCATGGATTAAGTTGTAAATTAGTCGGAATTTCTGGGGGCTACAAAACTCGACATCCAGATTTTCCATCGACAAAGCCCGGGAAAGCTTATGTTGCGACATCGCAATATATGTCTGAAAGAGGATTGCTGGGTGAACGGCGCTGAAATTAAAAAAGATTGGCAGCCAAGCCCATAATTAAAATAGAAAGAAAGAATGACTAGCACCGTGTTGCTTGCTCAGTAGTATGTAACATGCATTAATGCCAATCTGTACAAAAAAAATTAAGGCAAAAAATGAGGTCCTACTATGCAGTCTCTATGTATGCCTTCCCAGACGTTTACACTTCACCTGTGTTGCCAGTAACATTCCTCGTAAAATATATATGCACAAGATAATATTAGAAAACCGTAAAACTTCTCGAATTTTAGCAAGACTCTAACCTAAGAAATTGTTGTGTTTTTAAAATCTTGGTCTTAAAGTACTTGATTTAGCTACACATGCTAATATTAAAACCTATGCTTTTTAAAATGTTTTAAACAGAAGTTTGAACTATGTCAAACAAGTCACTTAATCTGCTGTACTACTATAGGGGTCTTTTAACAATTGCTGTAATAACGGTAAAGTCATTTTTCTCATATACCTACAACAAGCTTTACTTTATCATGCTTTTCGTACTTAACTGCCCCAGTCCTGTTTAATCTATTCATTAAAATAATCTTGTATCTGGATGCCTTTTATCAGAAAACCTCTTGCCGTAGCCTCTGGATGCTAGAAAATATTTGTTTAATCTTTCTTTAGGGATATAATTGATTTCCAGATAGCACATTTTTTTATTAGGAAATTCTAAAAATATATTGTGCACAAGAAGATTCCAAATATCACAGAAATACGCAAATAAGTATAAACATTGGCATGCCCACGATAGCTCTGTTTTTCCACAGCCGCCTAGATATTCTGTCAATATTTATTGTGGAAAGCAAAAAAATTGTTTTTTTGTAAATATCTAGAAAACCGTCGAAAATTCAAAACCAATTGGTATCATATTTAAAAAAAAAATCTGCAATGAATGCAAAAAAAATATACATAGTGGTTCCATTTAAAAAACGTGAGAAAAAATGGTTTAAAATATGTCATTTTTCGACCCTTACTTTGAATAATCTATAAACAAATTATAAAACTAATGTAGGTTAACGGTATTTCTAGACATATTTCGACCTCATACCATACCGGAAGTCAAAAAGTCGTATTTAGATTTTTAATTTTTTTTTCCAGTTCTTTTTATTTACTTTATATTTATATTTTCTAAAATACTAAGAAAGGTAAATTTTTAGCACAATTAAAGTGACCTAAAATAACCTAAAATATGCATAAAAATACAAAGTGTTTCATGTTAAAAAATAACTTTTATATCGTCAGGCTTATTAGGGCCATCCTCTATACCTGAAAACATTTTTTTGATATAGACCCTTATCGTCAGATCAGTGCTTATTTATATATTGTACTTCTTGTAAAACAATACAAACATGTGTTTATTTTTAAAAATATAATAAATATAATTTTACTCTTTTAACATCAACTTTAACCATAAAAATAGAGTTAGGTAATAAAATTAATAAAAAAACAAAAATATCATTGTTTTCGACAGCAATAATAATACAGCATCGTGCGTACGTATTTTGTTGATGGACCTATAAGCAGATTGTCTTTTTTTGCGTCTATAGTGAAATTTATAATTGTCTTTGATTAAACCAAAAATTATTGAGCATTATCGGTGTAGAGGATGAAAATAATACCAAATCTAATCAGAACGAACCTATTTTTCTTTTTATTGGGGGCCGTAGCAAACAATCAGTAATTAATAGCGTTACATTAAATACTTACGAAAATGTTTTTGTAGTCATCTTTTTATACATTTATTTATGTTAATATGATTTCATTTTCTGTAAATGCATAGTACAACTATACATGTAAAAAATCAATGAAACTGAAATATCCTTCACCATATTAATTGGACCATATTCTTTGGCTTGGCTATTTTAATCATCTATACCAACAATGCTCATTGATTTTTGGTTTAATGCAATATAAATAAGGTTATTTATCCAAAATAGGTAAACGTTTTAAAATAGCTAGCCAAATAAACGCTCTTGTGGTCATAAAAATAAAATAAAATGTTGTTCGTTCGTACGAAAATTAAAAAGCAGATTATTTTTTTATCCATTAGCCGGGGCCCTTTAAGGAATTAAATTTTTTATCATCAGATATGTTTGAAAAATATATAATTTTGGACAGGGGCACTTAATGGATTGAAATTAACCAAAATTTAATGTTTGAATTCGTGCCCTAATATTATTTATTTAGAATTGGTCAGGGGGATTTTTTTAATTTTGGTTGTTCAACTTACACAATTATATATTTGTGGCATGGGCATTGAAATAATTAAAAAAATCTATTGGTAAAAGATACTATTTATTTTAAACATCATCTTTTTTTTAATACAATACGTACTTCTCGTCTTATAAGTGCTTTTAAAATGTTTTAGTATGTAATGAAAACCCTTATCCTACTCGATCTTACTCCATGTTGTGACATTACACTTTGTTTTATCATGTTACACGTATTTAAATTCATAACACAAAGATGCCGGATACCCCTTCAATATAAACAATTGATCAAACATATTTTAAATATTTTCGTAATGACTTAATAAGCGTTGACGTCGTTTTACTATAAAATTTTAAGTCCGAATTGTCTATCAATTTGATGCAAAGGCTCTATCAGGTCTCCTTCTCTTTCAACTTTTTAATCCTTTATGATAAATAAAAGCTTCTTGCTGATATCTGGCAATTGAAAGTAAAAAGTAGTAAGTAAAAAAAATTCCAACAGAACTTGTAATCGAATAGGTTTTAAATTATTTAATAAGAGCTGAAAAGGGTGTTCCTTGCACTGTACATTATTTCAATTAAAAAATGCGCTGCCGAGCCTCCTTCTCTATTACTACACGTGGCCAAGTTTGGTCTATTATATTGGGCTTCCTGTTAAATAAAACCTACTTGCTGGTACCTCGCTATCAAGAATTTACTACACTTCCAAGATACCTTTTGCGAATGATAAAGCAACCTATATTCTACGTCTCTCTAAATGTGGTGGACAATGGTTTAGTGGTAACACTGAAAGAGCCAGAATTAACCTATATTTTACTTTTTTCTTTTTCTACGATTAACCCAATTTATAGTTTTGCTGATGATAGTACCCTTTATTTTAGTATTCAGTTTTTAAGCCTAAGACTCTAAGCCTGAAAAGCCTTGAAAAGCAAATGCAGGGTAATGCATATCTTTCTTTTTCACCAAAAATATTTTTTAGTTTGATATAGAGTATCAATACTCATCCTTTGCTTATAAGGGGCCAAGTTTATAAAGGGTAATTTAACCTTGTGGTTATGACTCTAAGAAAATCCAAATTGGTTAGGTTAGGTTAAGTTAGGTTAGGTTTAAAATGAGTGGGCTTTATACCCTCCACCGCGACCGCTCGGTCTATTGTGACTCACACATTTTTATATTTCTCCTAATAGGATAAGACTTTCCCAGCAACAGTGTTTTATTGCTGAGAATTGGGAATCTTAGTCGTGCCGCTACCGGAAACGAGCATAATATGTTCTCTGGTGTCCCCATCTCCTGAAAAGTTTGACGAGCAAACGATTAAATCCGTTATGCCCTCCTCTCCCGATATACTTACGTGGGTAGCTTCCAGATACTTGTTACAGAAACCAGATGTTCCACTGAGGCCGTATATCCGGCCTGTAGTAGACGTCCAAGGCTCCTGGATGAGTGCCCTTCCCAAGCACCTGCTCATTGGGGATGGATTTACCCCTCTCTGTGAAATTGGGGCTCGTTCTGTTTGAAGCCAGGGAATTCTTTTCCCTATGAAAGCAGTTCTGTCTGCCTTCTGTTTGGAATTAGAGATCCTTTCCCAAGCACCCATTTGTTAGGGATGGATTTGCCCTTCCCCGTGAAACCGCTAGTGACTTTAGGGGCACCTTTTGAAACTGATTCACCCGTTTCGGTCAGCGCACCTGTGTCTGCTGTGAGCTTAGGGGAACCTCTCGAAACAGATTTATTCGTTTCGGTCAGCGCATCTTTGTTACTTTTTCCTATAAAAGCCGTTCTGTCCGCTTTCTATTTGGTGCTGGGAAAGTAGGTTAATAGTTCACGACGGCAGAGCCCCGCATTACCGCAGTAAGGCTAGATACTCCGAGAGATCACCCTGTATCTCAATGGCTCCGTTGGAGACACCTGTTTAAGGCACAGGATGATATTTACTCATTAGCAAGGTATGATAACACCTTGAGTTAAGACTTGTGCTCGTCTGAGCTTCGGATCCCGTCCTATACGCGTCCAGATGGAGGCCGACAACTGGCAACTCCAGCGCATGTTACAAAAAGATGCTACTGGGGCCCAACCATGACATAGACGAGCGCCCACAACGGTGGCATTCAAATCCAAATTGGTACAAACATATTATATCAACTCTCTAGTGGGTGCCAGGACATTCGGGAATAGAAGGCAACGAAATTGCGGATGAGCTTGCAAGACAGGGAGCATCCACACCATACTTTGGACCAGAACCTGCCCTTGTAGTGACCAAAATCACAGCACGAGGGCAAATCAGGGACTGGATCCGAAACAAACACGGGGAATACTGGGGAAACCTCAGTAGAATTAGACATGGAAAAAGCTTCATAAGGGGCCCATTTAAAAGAACGAAGGCAGAACTACTCAGACAAAGTAGGCTCATACAATGGGGACCCAAGTTGCAGAATGTCCGACGAGGGGGAGGAAACAGCCTACCATATCCTGTGCGAATGTGAAGCAATGAATCACAAAAGACAGGCATTATTTGGCAACAGGAAATGAGCCCACAGGAATATATCAACCAACCAGTCTCGTGGTTATACAGACTTGTAAAAGGAACAAGACTAATGGGAGGATTGGTATAAAAGATAATGGAAGATTAGGCAAAAAAGTCCAAGCCGCTGCGCTGCTTCCGGTAGTGAGTCAAGACGGCTCCCAGAGAAGAAGAAGAAGAGGAACATATTATATCAATAGCCTCAGCATTTTCAAAAAAACTTGAATTCCTTTTTTGATTCAAAAAGTACTTTTTCTTTTTATCTGTATATTCTGTATGTATTCGAAATTATTAGACCTTCTTTGGAATATTGTTCCGATATCTGGGGAAAGTCGTCTGCCACAACTCTTAGCATTTTTGAATCCATCCAAAGAAAAGCCGTTTACGGAATTATTAACTCCACTCTTCTCGAAAAGCTTCCTTCTCTTACCTATCGACAAACAGTAGGGGATATGTGGCTTTTTTAAAGTATTTTCATAGCTTCTACTTCGAGAAATTTTCCAATATAATTTCTTCTCTAGCAGCTTCAAATAAGCTGCAGATAATAACACTTTTGTGCATGTCGTTACAGTCCATCTGAGAGGTCTCGAACTTCCTTCTTTGTATGTTCCTTTATCCCTAGAGCATTTAAACTATAGACCCTGCTACCTGCAGTTGTATTGCCTATCCCTCCAAACCTTTATCTTCTATATTAATAAAGTGTCTTTTACATCACTCAAGACACCACGAACCTTTTAAAAATATTTACTTACCTTTTTGTGTTTTAATCCTCTTCCCACATAAAATTTTAAACTCGTGGGATAACTAATTAAAACAACTTTTAATATTTTAAACCTTTAACATTAATAAAATAAGGCAACAACCAGAACAATCAACCTAAGATGTTTTGGTACCTTAGTCAAACCTAACTAATATTTTTGCTATAGTTAAAAGAGAACAAATTATATTATCGACTGTAAACTTAAAAGTTTTAAACCACCAATCTATTTAAGACAGTTATCGACTTTTCAAACTTACTGTTTAAAAGCCATATTAAGTTAAACTAAGAGAAGGCTGCAACCGCTGTCAATACCTGCCAGAAGAGCAAATAGCGCTTGTTCTCACCAACCAAAAATGGATAACGTGCACTAAATCTCAGTCGGCCGAGGGAGATCCTTTTCTAAGCGATTTAAATTTCGTTGATCTTTCAGGGTACAATAAGGGTTAAATGAGGTCAGATCAGGTCAATGTTTTCGTTTTAGATAATCTAGGTTCAACCAGCTTAGACCGCACAAATAAAAAATGAGAAGTCAATAATATGTTTACACTAAAGAAACAAAATTGTAACCGATATATTGTTATAATGTTAGTCAAATAAATATACTTTTTTGTTACAAATTAAATATAGCAATTAAAACCCATTTAACCAAAGTTAAGGAAGAATATTTACAATTTGCTTTTAAGCTTAAAAAATTACCTTAACCTGTTAGGTTTTATTAACAGTAATCATTCATTTCAAAGTTTATAAATAAAATAAACTGCAACTGATAACGTAAGGTACTCTGAAAATTAAATAATCTAAAGCTACGATTATAGTTAAAGTCATGTAATTATAATTTATTTAACCAATAAAGTGTACATTTTTTGTCATTAGGGTACAAAAATGCAATAGGTTTAGCAAATAGGTTTGCAATGCAATATGATGAGGCTTGCGCATAATAATTGTTAGTCTTAAGGTATGTACACATCGAAAAAACAAACAATAACAAACGTTTTTCTTTAGTGTAGAGAGTAAAAACGCGAACAAACGTTTGTTTGTTCTTGTTCATACATGTCCGAGTAGACGTCGGTACATCAAAAGGTATGTACACACCGAAAAAACAAACAAGAACAAACATCAGCGAACAAACGTTTTTTTTCAGTGTAGACAGTTAAAACGGCAAACAAACGTTTGTTTGTTTTCGTTCACACATGTTCCAGTGGACGTCGGAGCATCAAAGAGAATTTTTGTTTTTATGGTCATCCATAACTATTCCAACTAGTCAAACAAGAGTAAACAAACATTTGGTTGCGCTATGCAGACAGCGAAAAATAAACAAAAAACACATACAAAGAAAGTGAACAAGAACGAATGTTTGTTTTTGTTTGTTTATTCGGTGTGTACATACCTAAAGAGAAATAAATTTTGTTCGTCGTCATTTATAACTTTTCCAACTGGTCAAACGAGAGTAAACAAATATTTGATTGCGCCATATAGACAAAATAACGTTAACAATAAACAAAGAACACATACAAACAAGGTGAACAGAAACGACTGTTTGTTCTTGTTTGGTTTTTCGATGATGTAACAAGAACAAACATCCGCAAACAAACGTTTTTCATCAGTGTAAACAGTAAAAACGCGATTAAACCTTCGTTTGTTCTTGTTCATATATGTTCGAGTAGACGTCAGGTATGTAGACACCGAAAAAACAAACAAGAACAAACATCAGCAAACAAACGTTTTTCTTCAGTGTAGACAGTGAAAAAGGCGAACAAACGTTTGTTTGTTCTTGTTCACACATGTACGAGTAGACGTCGGTACATCAAAAAGAATTTTTGTTTTTATGGTCATCCATAACTATTCCAACTAGTCGAACAATAGTAAACAAATATTTGGTTGCGCTACGTACACAGAAAAAGCGAACAATAAACAAAGAACACATACAAACAAAGTAAACAAGAACGAATGTTTGTTTTTGTTTGTTTTTTCGGTGTGTACATACCTAAAGAGAAATAAATTTTGTTCGTCGTCATTCATAACTTTTCCAACTAGTCGAACATGAGTGAATAAATATTTGATTGCGTTATGTAGACAAAAAAACGCGACTAACATACAAACCAGGTGAACAAGATGAAATGTTTGTCCTTGTTTGTTTTTTCGCTGTGTACATACCTTTATACGCTTTACAAAGCTTCATAATCTTCAAAGCCCTAAGAACTTGATCCTTTTTTTTTATCCTTTTATTATTTTTACCTGTTGATTCAGGTATATTCCTGATCTAGGGCTCTATGAGAAACAGGTTGCGTAGGAACAACGGTTTAAAACATTGCCATTTGGTGATTTTAGAATTCAATGATTTATAAAATTATATATACACATATTCGGGATATTTATTATTTACGTGGCCAAAGAGTGTAGTTTCCTACTAAGTTTTAGGATAAAATGTTCATATAAACATGGGTAGTAAACTTCTTTGTTTTTATTATACAGGCTGTTAATATATTTGAAAAACAAATATTTTTCCAACTATTTAAAAGACGCAATTTAGTTTGTAGTAGTGTCAGTTGTTAATTTTTTTGAAAGTATATTTATGGAACATATTTTGAACTAAAAATGGTTTGTTTCATGCGTCAAATTTAAAAATTAAAACAACACAATTTTTTTCTCTTAAGTTATTTCGTTCTATACTGGGTAATATTAACATCATGGGAAAAATATTTATTGGATGTCAAAATTTTTTGCGGCTTAGATTTTAAAATTCCAGTTTCCTATGTTTCTGACCGAAGTGGATTTTTGCTTCCAAATTTTTAAAGTAATTTTATAGAGGACAAAACAGAAGTAAAAACTTTATTAAGACAAGACTTCCTATTATCCTTTTTTAATTTAACATCTGCAAATCTTAAATTTATGGCAATAAAAGGATCGATCCATAGAGAGAAAATACACTATGCATTTGGTCATATTTTAGTACCTGGCTTACATAGCCGAGTCTTTCGGTTTATTCTTATTTAATACCCACAAAAAGGGCCTAACGCGCCTATAAGTGATTTACTTCAATAAAATTTTAGCTACTACTATTCAAAGCTATCACATGATGTACCATTCTTACCTGATTATGGGCCTCGACAAAACGTAACACACTTATTTGTTTATTTTTCTTGTTTTCTTTATTATAAATTTTTAATCTTGGCTTTATTAAGAAGCCGTATGTTTTTAAATTATGGTTAAATAAATTTTATAATCTGCTTTATTGGGTTTATATGCCTCATCTGAGATTGATATTTGAGGATTTTCTAATATTATTAAAAGTAGTTAGTGCTACCCAGTAGAAAATGTATCATAATTATCCTGGAAAAAAACGAGGACATTCAAATCTTTGTTTTTATTTAGCGCTACAGTCCTTTTCTTTATTTTTTAGTTTTTTCGTGCACTAAACTTCTTATTTTACCTATATTTAGTATTGTTTAAAAATGGTACCTGCTGTTAAGGATATTATAAGTAATATTCCCTTTGCACTGTTGTCATTACTGTTGCCATGAAGAAGACAATATCGATTTGTTGTTGTTCTGAAAGGACCATCGACAAAAAAGGAATATAAATTATTCCTAATAGTTAAAATAATTAACTTTAACTTTTTACAATATCCACACGTCATATTTAGTATAACAATTTTATTATTTTCATGGCTTTCTTGATACTAATACGGTTCTTTTAAAATTTATTTATATTTCTTAAAAATGGTTCACCCAGATATCATCAATGTATATATTTCTGAAATCAGAAAAAAAATATCTTTCGTTGAAGCGTATAATATAAAGAGTGTTCCATTTAAAAAATTTGAATTTGCCTATATTTTTCAATTTTTTAATGCCATATTTTATTACTGATAATTTTAAAAGATAGTATGAAAAAAACCCACAATTTTTATATAAAACATTTTTTTTATCTTCAACAATAATGGCTCCAGATGCCACGTAAATATAATCAAAGACCCTGTACGTATTAAACAACATATTTTTAAAAAACGAAAAGATATCGTTAACTTTTACTATCATACAATTTACTATATATTTTGAGAAGTTTTGCTGGAAATCGAAAATTAACCTGATTTTATGAAGAAATAACGAAGTCCGATATTACCTACACTCTTTGCCTCGTGAGTGAACAAAATCGAATCAAGTCCGGATTCGCGCTTGAAATTCATAATTTTGTGTAATTGACAGGCGGAGTTTGGGCGAAATCGCCTTGCGAATAAACAGTCCATTTCCGGAACACCCGATGACATTAAAATTCAATTCGAACGAAGCGAAGTGTAAAACTAGTGATGCCGTCCTCTGCGTGTTTTACAGGACTGGATACAGATTTTTTTAAATGTTTATATGCAATTTATGTTTAAGAACTTACTTTGATTTTACAAAAGTTATAATCAGGATTTAGGATTTTTTTTTCAATAGCAATATATTCGTATTTATACAATTTTTTGACTTTCTATTTTTATTTAGTGTTATTGTTTTTTGTAACATAGGTATTTTTTACAAAACGTTAAATTTTTCGTTTAAAATTAAACGGCTTACGCAATTCAATTTTTCCTGTGCGATTCTAACTAAGTAGCTTTCTGCTTTATAAGATACTCTTATATGCAGCTATATTTAGCTTTTAATGGTATATGCATTTTTATAGGGAAGATAAATATACATACAGCGCTATACATTTTGGAAGTACGGGACTTTTGTGTACTTATTAAAAAGCTAATGTTATGTTCTAAAATATACATAATAAAATAAGGGTTCGTTCATAAATTACGTCACATACATTTTATTATTTTTGATGCCCTTTTGTCCTTGTCATAGATGGTTACATTTGTGTGATCCCTCTGCGTTGATGTAACGTCGCGTATTTTGCAATTTTAGATTTAAAAATCATTTAAATAAAACACCATCTTTAAAATTATTTATAAATATAAGGTTAAAATCTTTTTTCCTAAAATCAACAATAAATTAAACATTTCAGAAATTTTCAGGTATGTGATGACGTCTAAAGATAGCTGTAGTAATAGCAGAGCAAATCCTTTGGAATCATTTTTTCAGGTATATACCCCTCTGTGGTCGTTTAATAAAAACAGGTAATGGTAAACATTTTGCCCGTAACAATCGTCATAGGCCAAAGGGTCTCAAGCCTCGACACCCGACAACCTTACCATTAACCAATTTTAAAAAAATTTTACGTACATAATTTGCGTACCAAGTTACATTATTTTTTAATGCCTTAGCTTTTACCAGTCTGGCATCTGTTGGCACAATGTATACGGCAACCCTAGAAAAATTGGCTCCAAATCTTAGTCCAAACGATACCTGCACTCTCAATTTGCTATCTTTTGGGCGCAAATCGGTTATTTTATTACCGAAATCAATATGTAAATAGAAAGGTGCAATTTTTCGCTTTACTCTAATAAATAAACTTTTTCCGGAGCATCTGTGTCAATAGGCCTTTTCATGGTATGCTCAGCGCAAGCGCGTCCTCTTGTAAAAATGCGACAATATAAAAGTTTCAGCCACTTTTTATAAATGTGGCTGGGTAACAAGCATAGTTACCTCTAACATCAGTGAAATTAAATAAAAAAATAATTGATGGTGCCTCATTAGTACAGCCTACCGTAGAAGCCCACAATTGTGATCAGTTACGACACGGGTTCAAATACCAAGATCGTCCTCAGGGAGGAAATAAAGCCGAACTAGTTGAAGGGTTCGAATATTAATAATCTAGATGTCAAGTAGAACTGTATTCTACTTGTAATGCTAATAAGTAAAAGTAATTACAAAAAATAAAAATTAATTCTCATGGAAGTTCTAGTGACTTTACCTAAGACAAACTTTATTATTTGAGGTTATGGCGCAAGGTATTATATTTATAATTAATTAAATATATTACCTTATCACTAGTGTTTTTACACAACTGATAGATTCTTAATGTTTGGTTGGTGGACCAAATTCTTTTTAAAATAAAGTTAACAAATATATATATATATATATATATATATATATATATATATATATATATATATATATATATATATATATATATATATATATATATATATATATATATATATATATATATATATATATATATATATATTATATATATATATATATATATATATATATTCTTAAATTATCAATTCTTTGAACTGACCATCACCTCGTCCACACCGCTTCACCCACAAATCGCATTTAGCATATTTGGAACAAATTTTAAAGTGCTTTCGCTTAATTATTTTAATCAGTTTTCAGCGATATTTAAAACATGTCTTTAATAAACTAATAAAATAAGATAAATTCTCCTGATTTACTACGCGTATCACTGCGGCATACTTCATAGGAAAAAGGTTCTGTAGCCCCTTTCCTTATAGATAACATTATATATTTTAATTAAAATATTTTTATTTATATTTTATTATGTATGCACAATAATTTGAATTGAACTGTTTCTAAAAAATAATTATTATTATTTGTTTGTTAAGAAAATTACTCATTTATTTTAGTGGTTGCTTTTCTTAAATTTGAATGATGTTCTGGGAGTTTGAATTTGCCGCGTTATCTACAAAGTTTTTTCAAATGTTTACAATGTCACAGCTGTCAACTGACAGCTGTGACATTGTGAAATATAAAAGTTGTAGATATAAACGGTTGTAATTATTGTGAGTAATAAACTTTTGCTAAAGATATAAACTAAACCTAAAATAGAGGCTTTAAATGTTGTTTTATAATATTATTATAGGTACTCTTGTGTATTTCTTTAACTGAGATTAATGAAATAAAGACAAAATTGCAAATTCAATCCATGAAGTTGATGCCGGACACAATAAAACGGAATCAAACCCCTATCACATTACAAAACTGTCTCCGGTGTTGTTTGTTACATGAACAATTCCTGCCATTGTTCCTCTCTGGGGGGGAGGTGTAAAGAAAATCAGTTATTTATTTTAGTTGTTGCTTTTCTTAAATTTGAATGATGTTCTGGGAGTTTGAATTTGCTGCGTTTTCTACAAACTTCTTTCAAATGTCACAACTCACAACTGCGGCTGTGACATTGTGAAATATGAAAATTGTGGATATAAACGGTGGTAATTATTGTGAGTAATAAACTTTTGCTAAAGATATAAACTAAACCTGAAATAGAGGCTTTAAATGTTGTTTTTTTGTTCTTACAGGTAAGTAAATCGTTGTTACCCAAAATTGTATTATTGTAATTCGTTTGATGTAAAATAGTAAATAAAAATTTTGTTCCTACAGAGAAACGCAATTTCGTCTTTGTTTTATCAATCCTATAATAATATTATATGTTTTATTGGTAATTTTTCATAGCCATATGCACTGCTCCTACATTTGTAAATAAAGTGCCCGAAAGACATCGCGAAGGTTGGGGCATGCGCACAATAAATTTTCAACTATTACAAGGCCTATCTAATTAGCATCCAAGTTAAAATCTTTAAGATATTGTACAGCTAAAACTAAAACTTACTCGTGTTATGGATTTTCGTCGGAACCACCAACACAAGTAAAGATGAACAAGGATTTGCGTGATGTCCCGAAGCTTATGTTTCTTGCCACTCTAATAACATAGTGTCACATCTTGTTTTTTTCCTCCTTTACCCTTAACATGGGACGCAATTTATGGATGGACCTGATCATTTGTTTATTATTTGAAGTCGGGTAGGTGATATGCTTCTAGCGAATTTTTAATACCGCTCTGTCTCAATGGATATTTAAACATCACACTCCCTCCAAATTCGAGACAATTCCAATTTGCGTCTCCGGTTTCTTTTCGCTTTTTTCACGTTTCACTTTTAATCTGTGTTTAATCGGGAACAAATACAATTAAAACTAATCGAGTTTTCTTCTCAGTTTTTTTCAATTTTAACTTGTGATTAAGTGAATTGAGCGTATGATTTTAAAATTATTTTTTTAAGTGATTAAAAATATTAAAAAAAATATTTTATTAAGTTATAAATTATTGTTTTCTTTTAAGGCAATCGTTAATAAATTATTGTCCAAACCACAATCTTTTAAAATTAAATTGAATTTTGTTTTTGGCAACACATTCAAGAATTAAAAAAACTTTTGTTATTAGATTTTACACTAGTTTTTTTTTTTTTTTAAGGACCCCGTATTCGATCAAAACTTAATATATATATATATATATATATATATATAAATAATATATATAATGATATATATATATATATATATATATTATAATATATTATATATATATATATAATATATATATATATATATATATATATATATTATATATATATATATATATATATATATATAATATTTTAATTGGTTATAATTTTGGTTTTAGGATTTACATATCTTTTTATATTACTTTTTAAACCCGTAAGAGTTCTCTACACAGAGAATGAAATATAATATCTAAATTGAAAATAATAGGAACATTTTAACATTAAGATAATCCATTTAGACATAATTAATTTATTGGGTTAACTATTCAAAACAAAGTCATGTTAATAGGTTTAAAACTGGTTTAAAGTTTCTGTTATGTCATAACCTAACAAGTGCTGTTAGATAGATATATTTTTGGATATGCTTAATTCTAAATTTTGTAAAATCTGGATGGTTCATGCATCTGTCGGCTGGGCGAGATTCCCTAAATACCAACTTAAAAAGTATGGTAAGCAATATGGTAATTGCCATTGGAAAGCGGCTGCTTTGGAGAGTAATATTTTGTTACGAACCCCGCAGAGAAATTATAAAAAGTATTCCAGCCTAACTAAATTTTTGCAAATAATTTACTTAAAACTTTTTCGACTAACATGCTTCTCCACTTTAAAGTTTTTAAATTGAAATGAGACGTCTTTCTCGTTTCGGTTTATTCGAATGATAGAAAAGTTTAGCAACTGTATAATTTTTTACTTTTTCTCAAAACTTTAGAAAGCTTTGGTAAAATTCTTGAGGCAAGATCTTAAGTTAACCGTGCTGTATTTTTATTTGCGGCGAAAGTGGTGCTACGAATTTGTTGAAAAACGTGAAAATTAAACCTTTTTATCCTTCTGTGGTAGGCAAAAAAGAAAAAACGGCTTTTTTTAACACTTAAAGAATACTCATTTAAAATTTGCGGCTGGCGATAAAAATTTGATTATCCTATCTTTTTAGTGGGCTAAACGCCAAAGGCCATAATAAATAAATGGTGTAAATATAAATCTTTATCCTAGTAACTATAAAAATAAGTTGGCTTATTTATAAAAATGTGCTTTGTAATCAGGATATTTGGGTTTTTTATTTTATTTTGTTTATTTAAGTAAAAATTAAGTTTTTCACTAATTTCAAGACGAAACTTCTGTGGAAGAAAATAAACAATAACGATGAGGTCTATAACGCCAATCAGTTGCGTGAATGTCTTCTACTCATACCATAACAAATGGCCCTAACGTAGCAAAACCTTAACACCATTTTTTGATAGAGAAAACATTTCTATTACTATAATAAAGCTTCTTTAGTAGGACTGGTGGAGTCTGCTTTGGGCAATAAAATTAGGGCAAAAACAGCATAAGCATTAGGTAACGGATACCATTAAAGTTACGATAAAAGAAAGCAATAAATAATTTTTTTCATATAAAAAAAAACTAAATATTCTCAGTATTTTTTAGAATACAAAGACATGTATAATTTTGTCAATAAATTTATTATAAATAAAATAAAAAAGGCATATTTACGACATAATCTTTACCAGGATAAGAAGTAGGTCTAAAAATCTTTAAATAACCTTAACATATATGTTTATTTTAAAAATTTTATATACCAAGCCGTTTATTGGATGCTGATAAAATTAATATTTTTTTGTTTTCCACTTTTCTAAATATTAACGTACCCGGATATTATACAGGCAGCTTTAAAAGGGGATTTGAATTTTGAATTAATGTCAAAGTAGTAAAACCTTTATTTAAATATCAGTTGGTGACGCACTTAAAATAAAATAATATAACTAAGGTCTCACAATCGGCTTTTCCTACACATCACAGTTTCAAAACAGCTATGCCAACTGTAAGTGATTACATTTTTGAAGCTGCTATTGGATTTTTCCAAAAAATTCAATACCATTATAATATATTAAATAAAGGGACAAAGCTGTAAATAAATCTATTCAGTTTTCCCTTGTAGTGCAATTTTTAGGTCTTTGGGGATGCTTTCTAGCGAAAAAAAGTTTATCAACATTAACAAGATGGGAAAGGGCTAAAAATGACCCCTTAAGACCCAAAAATGGGTTTCCCGCTAATATCTACCAAAATATGCAAATTGGAGAATTTTTATTAAAACAAAAAATGAAGATCGCCTTGTAATCTACAAAAATGGTATTTATATTTTTTTTGAAAAGACGATAGTTCTCGAGATAACAGAACCCAAAAGTCTCCTCATTTTTTCATGGATTCACTTATAAGTGGGCGGACGAATTGTTCCATTACTCGGGCAATAATGTACATTTTTTAATCAAAGTTTATCGGAATGAAAAAATCGTACCTATCATTGCATATAGGTTTGGGTCCATTCTGATTTTTCTGGAATATTAAAAAAAGCGGTCAAAATGTTTTTTCTTATATATCTTATTAAATTATTACTATTTTTTGAAAAAATAATTTGTTATTAACATTTTTTTTTATAATGAGACCTTAGCAAGTGTGCAATGATCCCAGAAATTTTTTTTTACTATCTTTCTTGCGTTTTAATAAAAAGTTGTTTTGCACATCGGCATTTTTAAGCCGCTTTCCGAGTTCTAGAAAGTGTATAGAAAACACGTGAATCCAAAACACATCTATTGAAATGCTTTTCAACGCACAATAATTGAAAACTTAGAATGCCTAGTTTCTAAATGTACTTTTTTCTTTTTAAGTACGTCCAATAATTTTTCAAAAATCAAAAAATTCATGACACTAGTGCATTTCCTATTTTGGCAGATATTCGCAGGAAACTCATTTTTGAGACTTTGCGGGGGGGAATTTTCAGCGGGTTCCCACGTCGGAATCGTAATACATTTTTTCTTGCTCGAAAGTATCCGCGAAGACCTAAGAATTGCCCCACAAATGAAAACTGTACAGATTTATTTACAGCTTTGGGTATTTTCAGGTCTTCAGTTATTGGACTATAAGACACTCCACACTTTTAAATATTTTAAAATACATAGGTCTTCCGGTTTCAGCTGCTTTATTTATAAAAAAATAACCTGGTTTATAGAAAGCAATGCGTCTCTTAAAAACGAAAACTGTCTTATTTTAAATTTTTAAATTACTAATGTGAAACATGTGACCCCTTGGTTTTATTTTAAGGCAGATGTTGTTTTTAATATATATATATATATATATATATATATATATATATATATATATATATATATATATATATATATATATATATAATATATATATATATATATATATATATATATATTATATATATATATATATAATAATAATATATATATATAATATATATATATATATATATATATATATATATATATATAATTATATATATATATATATATATATATATATATCATATATATATATATATATATATATATATATATATATATATATATACAGCTTATCCATATTTATTTATGATTGTTGTATTTTAACTTTTTTTAGAATAAACATTTGTATATAACTTCTTTAGTTAAAATTAATATATTTTTTTCATGTCCTATTTAATTTTTTTTTTTAAACATTAGAGTCTAACCAAAGTACTTTTTCCCTGTTGGTTGACCACATCTTCAGGTATATCGGTGTGCTTGATCATCACAATAAGTAGCTGATCAACCGATAAGAAAATATCAGATAAACTTCGTCATTTAATAGGTTTTATGATTTTTATTTTTTGTAATTTTTTATTTCATGACTGGTTTACCACTTTTAAATAACGATATATTTTATTTATTTATTTTATTTAATGTCTTATAAAAGTTTTTCTTGGTAAAATACGATATTAAAATTTTAATAATGACATATTCAAACCACAACTGGTCAATAAGAAAATTTAGTTATCTTGGAATCTAAATTGGGTGGTTTAATTCTTAGATATTTTAAGTGAACACAACTATAAAAGAAGAATTTATAATGCATACATTTTAAAAGTATAACCTAAGAAGTATAATAAATATATTTTGCATATTTTTATTGACATTAATAACATACAAAATTTATTAAATATTTTTTTTAAGGCAACGATATTTATTTAAAAAAAAATTGATATGTATATTACGTATTAATATTAATAAAAATGTATATTACATCTTTTTAAATTTACGTTAAAAAATATTTTATTTCCATAAGAACCTTGTAATAAAAATTTACCAGTTATATTAAAAAAGCCAACTGAATATATCAAAATATCCACTGGTAATATATATACCACTGCAAATGGAAATTATAAAAAATATATTTTAAATCATTATTACAGACATTCCTTCTGTTTTACTGATTTTAGGTAGTTAAGAATACCAATAATCTGTAATTAAAAACATCCAATGTATAAATTAAGTTGCAAATTGAAAGACAAAATACCATTTAATAACAAAATATAACTTATATGCCATTTTTATTTTGGCAAAAGATACCTTATCCAGAACTTGGATTGAAGCTAACCAACGTTTTAAGTTACATGGAACATTACAATGTGACACAAGATTGCGAAAGCTTTAAATTGAAAGCTCGTAACACTTCTAAGCAATGGTGTTTTTGATGTCTCCGAGATGTTCACGAGGTCCCAAAGGCGATTTTGGTGTGTCTACTCAAGACGAGCATTAGTCAGAGTGGACCAACGACTTTAAAAGGTTTTAACGCTTATTTGTGGTATAATTCACTTTTAGTTTTATAAATTTCTTTAGATAAAAAAAGCTTTGTTTAATAACATAACTAATTTATATTGTTACATTGTTACCAAAACACTAATTAGGAATAAAAGCAAATTTCTAAATTTAAAATCATCAAAAATCAAATTATTTAAAAAATAATTTAATTATTGATGATGGACACTGTTTAATGGTCATATTAAAACAAATTAACGCACTTGTAAAATGCGTTACAACATAAAGTTATACAGGATGTCCTGATAAGGTCGTCGTCCGGCGATATCTCGAGAACCCTTCATCGCATATCTTTCGGAAAAAAATATTTCTAGTAAAATCGGCCTCGAAAAAATGCTGAAAATTATTTTCAAGTTTTTAAATATTGCCGCTAGAGGGCTTAAAACTAAGAACAAAATTAAAAACACGGGTTATTTAAAAATATGCCATATTAACTTATGTGGTTGATAGTTTTCTTTCAAACTATGTAAAATAGAAAAACTTTTTCTTTTAAGCATTTTGCCCTAAGCTGTCAAATATAGGAAGGAAAGAGGAGTAATGTACATTTAAAAAAAATGAATAACTTTGTTTCGGCTTTACCGATTTTGATAAACGTGGTTTCGTTTGAAAGAGCTTTTATCAGGGCTTAAAATAAAATATTGGTATAATAAATTTATTTTTTGTTATATTCCCAGAGGCTGATTTGTGTCAAAGTTATGAATTTTGTATTTTTTTCAAAAAATTTGAATACAATGATATTAATATTCTAAGCCCATTAAAAATAGCAAAAAAAGTAAAGAAACTAGTGAAAACCGCAAATTAATATCTTAATCAATTCTCGAGTTATTGCCGAAAAACTGCATTACTCGTATCCTTTCCTATTTTAAGCTGTTAGATAAACAACCCGGCGTTTTTATCCAGAATGCCATGACAACAAAAACCATTTGATTCTCTGCGAATATTAAATAATATTAATAATATTCAGCACTCGTAATTACACGGCTCGTGGATAATAATAGCTGATTATTATCTACGGGCTTTGGCTAATTGTATCTTTATTGTGCTGGAATAGGATGCACATTTCCAGTTCCTCTTAAACGGGTTGTCAAACGTCTAAACCCTTTTTTATTAAAATGCCGTCTTTCGTTATACCTTATGGCATATTGTCTCGCCGCAATAGAGACATTTGAAAAGTTTTCAAATTAAACGGCGAGCATATTGTATGCCTCTGTGGTGGAATAAGACATAATTTAAAATTACTTAATAACGATTAACAACACTACTACCAATAATAACAATTATAAACTGGGATAAACAAGAACTAAGTTTAAAATTATCAGGTTTAACAAATAATGCACATGTCATTTTTTGACGTCCCTGTTTTCTGCGATTTTTGACGTCCCGGCACTCTTGATAAAAACGCCGCGTTGTTTATATGACAGTTTAAAATAGGAAAGTATACAAGTAATGTAGTTTTTCGGCAATCACTCGTCAATTAATTAAGATATTGATATGCGGTTTTTACCAGTTTCTTTACTTTTATATGCTCTTTTTAATGGGCTTTAATGGCAATACCATTTTATTTAAATTTTTCGAAAAAAATGACAAAATCTATTACTTTGACACAAATCAGTCTCTGGGGATAAAACAAAAATATAAATTTATTATATCAATATGTCATTTTAAGCCCTGGTAAAAGCTCTTTTAAACGAAACCTAGTTTGTTAAAATCGGTTAAGCCGAAACAAAGTTATTCAATTTTCTTCAAATGTACATTCGCTCCTCCCCCCTCTCTATATTTGACAGGTTGGGGAAAAACGTTTTAAAGAAATAAGTTTCCTTATTTTACATAGTTTATGAGAAAACTATTAACGACATACGTTAATATGGCATATTTTTAAATAATCCGTGTTTTTAATTTTGTTCTTAGTTTTACGCCCTCTAGCGGCAGAATTAGAAACTTGCAAATAATTTCCAGAATTTTTTCGAGGCCGGTTTTACTAGAAATATTTTTTTCCGAAAGCTATGCGAAGAAGGGTTCTCGAGATATCGCCGGAGGACCACCTTATCAGGACACCCTGTATATACAATTCTGATATAAAAAGTGTTCTTCAATGTTATGCCCACATTAAAAAACGTGACTGTATGGACGATTTAAGAAAAAAACGTTCCGTAAAGAATTATTTATCAAGGATTCGTTTACATTTACAATATGTAGGGCGTGTAATTTTGTTTTTTTTTTAATCTTTATATCTCTTACATATCTAAAAATATAAAATTTAAATTTCTAACGTCCAGAATATAACTGCATTATTATTTTTTAAATTTAACAGGCTTTTACTTTTTTCCAATTCATGAGCATTTTATCATTTCCAAACTTTCTTCTACGTCGCTACTGTTTCGTTTTGTTAATAAAATACGATTGCTCATTTCACTATCCAATTTTTAGTATTTTATTGCAAAAATATTTTTAGAAAAATATTTTAAGATTCTAAAAAATTTTGCGGTACAAATATTTAAGCTTTATTTAATAATACTTGTTTTTATCCCTTTATTTAAAAAACTACATATGCCGAAATATTCGTGATAAAGAGAGAATGTTTAGTTTTAACGTTTGCTAGAAATTAGGATCTGCTCGACATATTCACCAATTAGTGTTAATTTAAGAAGTCCCTTTACTTTAATACTATATTAGGCTGGTGCAGCAAAAGGCATTAATCATTTTTAAGTCCTTACCAAAATAACTAAAAAAAATACGGTTTTTGGTCTTAATTGGTTTATGCAGGCCTACGTAGTTTTCTAGAAAAGAGTGCAAAATACTGAAAATAAGTAGGAGACCAAAAAGTTGGGCAATCAAATGGGCAATCTATTTCTTCGGGGATATAAAAGGATCAAAACCCCGAAAAATAGTTACACCCTGTGTAGTACAGGAAATGAGGCATTTTGGCTTGGAATTTTTTGTCCTGCATGGATTTACCTGAAATTTTTACAGAGGGTAAGAAGTAGCCCCAGGATCAATGTTTATATCATGCCGAGGTGTGCTTTTACCCTGGGGGTGGTTGCCACCCCATCTTGGGGTGGAAATTTTTTATTACATTTCAACCACACAAATGGATAAAGAAATTAATTTTAAGTAAAAAATGTTTTAAACATTTTTTCGTAAAACTAATATTTTTCAAGTTATTCGCGATGGAAAGTAAAAGTTTTTCGACGAAAAAATAGACGTTTCTAATGGTTTTTTTTAAGAACAACTCTTAAAATATGCATTTTATCAAATTAACTGTAAAAGCAAAATTGTAGCTTATAAAAGAACTAAAAAAAATTTTTTTAGAATTTCTCTACAACCAATACGGACCGAGCTACGGCTTGTTACTGGTTAGCGTTTGTTCGTCAAATGCTAAATTTGAAAGATTTAAAGTCAAATTGTGGGAAAAGTTTGGATTTTTCAAGAAGAACATATATGTAATGTAGTTTTTAAAGTATTTAATCAAAACTTTCTTTTACAAATAAAAGAAGAGTTTCTTGCATGAAAATTGAGCGAGTTATGATTAAAAAAAGGTCGGTCCCTACTTTTTTCCATAAAAAGATCATTTAAAACAACCTCCTAATTCCCATCCTAATTAAAATTAATCTGTACCCTTCTGCATCTTTTATATATATATATATATATATATATATATATATATATATATAAAATATATAAAATATATATATATATATATATATATATATATATATAATAATAATAATAATATATATATATATATATATATATATACTAATAATAGTAATATAATATAAATTTAAAAATTAAAATGCTTAGTTTTGAAAAATTTGAGCTTAAAGTGAAAAACCATTTTCCGCAATTTCTTAAAAATAGCCATTTTCTTTAAAATAACTTATTTATAAGAATTGCAATGTTGTAAGGGGTGGTTTTTATAGATTGAAAATTTACAAAAAAAAATGAAATTGGTAATATATTAGGCAGTAATATTTTTAATTAATAAATCTGTCAAGCTATTAATTTTTTGCGCATAAATATATTTTTTTAAGGGTTGCTTTTTAAGGGTCGAAAAGTTGCAAAATGAAATTAATACATATTTTAAGCAACAGCATTCTAAAATTAAATCATTATGATAAATTATTCATTTTTTTAGGGTAAATATATATTTTTTAGTTTAAGCTCTAACAAGGGTTGATTTTTAAGGGTTGAAATATTTTAAAATTGGATTCCACAGCATAAAACAATCATTAATCAACTATCCAACCCAACTTTTACCCATCTTAAGGTTTAAAATGTTTTTCTATAAGTTATTTTGACAATTAGAGATAGTTTTCACCCTTAAAATGCAAACAGCGCACATGACCATGAAATAGAATTTGAAGTAGAGGGTTAGAAGCGCCTTATTACAAATTTTTATGCAAATCGATGCCAAACAAAAAAATTGCGAGTTTTTGCCATTTTTTTTAGCTTAATTTCCGGGACTATAATTATGTAACATCAAATCGTTTTAATTTTTCAAAAACACATTTTTATAAATCCTATCAGGGGTGGTTATTTAAATGTTGAGTTATAGTAGTTAAATATTTATTATACCGTAAACTGTTAAAATATTTTTTTTCTACAATAAAAGCGTAATTAAAAGATAATTTTAAAATTAAAAAAAAAAACATTTTTTTTGTAATTTCGTTATAAAGGGTGATTTATAAGGGTTAAAACGTTTCAAATATAATGTTAGATATAACTCACAACATTAAAATATATTCATTCTACATATTTAGCTGTGATTTTAATTTACATAAAGTCTATTTCTATGGTTGTTTTAATTTAAAGCATAAAGGGTGGTTTTTACCCCCTGAAAATAAAAAGCACACCCTAAGCATATATAAACTTTGATCTAGAGGGTAAAAACCACTTAATTCCAAATTTTCATAAAAATTGAAACTGTACAAAAAAATCTGGAGGTCAAACATTTTTTTTCTCCCCATCCACTCTACAGTGGGAATATCAGAAAAATTTACCTCTTGCCCAAGAAGCCTCGTACTAACCATTTTGTTTTCTTCCCCACTCAGTAGAATATTAAGTTCTCTGTTTTCTTATTTTTTGCCTTTTTTCGATATCCTGAGTTGAATATTTACAATTATTTATTACGGTATCTTTGGACTCGAACTTACTGATAATACGTTTAATAGTTGAAATGGACGGAATGGGCTGGTGGGGAAATAAACTGAAAATATTTCAGATACTGCTCTAAAACCGTTTTCCGCATAATACCACTTAATTATGGATACTTTTTCGTGGATTGACTTGATTTTTTTTCAAATACCGACTGTCACTGATTTATTGACACTTTTCCTCATGTCAGAGACAATATTCATTTTACTGGTGCTTGTTTAGTTTTACCTAAACCGAAAATTTGGTAATTTTGCAATTACATTTAATTGAATAATTCAAGATTCACTTTTTAAAATTTTTTGAAACTTGGCTTAAGGCTTGTCAGATTGGTCATTTCAAAAAGTTATCTTACATTTTTTTCCGTAAAATGTACAGGGGAGCCAATAATTAA
The DNA here is from genome assembly GCA_019359885.1 of Listronotus oregonensis. Classification (NCBI taxonomy): domain Eukaryota; kingdom Metazoa; phylum Arthropoda; class Insecta; order Coleoptera; family Curculionidae; genus Listronotus; species Listronotus oregonensis. Next base: position 29,319 of record JAHBCN010003390.1, on the reverse strand, counting down.
CTCCTTAAAATTTACATGGTATTTTCAATGTTCCGCTCGGCGAAGCACCACCCGGTATACGATAAAATTTATTTGGTCTGGATTTTTTTCTTTTAGGCATTTTAAACAAAAATTACTAATCCACTTAAGAGGAAAAAAATTGATTAACTTTTTTTGTTTAAATGTCAAAAGTAGTACATAAAGTTATATATTTCTAAATATACAAGAGTTTCTAATAAAAATGCATGTTTATCTTTAACTTTAAACATTTTATTTTAACAAATTTATATATGTGTCCTATTAAATGTGTTATGTGCTTACTTAAATGCTTAAATGCAGCAACCTAACTTTCTGTATTTCGTAAATATTTGTTTAAGATGTTCCCAAGAGTTTTGGATAAATTAAATTTCTCATTAAGTTATTGTCTTCGTGCAAGCTCATTATAAAGATCTCTTCTTGTTTTAGCAACACAAAACACGAGAAGAGTTTGCAGAGTTCACCCAAGAAGTTTTGCTATTTAATGCAAATGTTGTTATGTCGCCCATTTATACCCGCCACACTAAAATAATTTAGCTTCTAGGCTTTAAATAAATAAATAGTATAAAAACGTATATATTTATAGTTTTATGAAAAATAATAATTAATTTTGGCGAATTAATTTATTTTAGAATTGTGTAAAAGTATTAAGTATAATTGATTAGTCTTATTTAATAAATATAATCATTACAATGTATTTTATTAAACTCGACATCGGACATATGTAAACTACCGAGCAAGAACCATGATTGCTCCCGTCATGTGCAAAATAGCACTTGTAACAATAAAACAAAGATAATGTAGTGAAAAATGTAATAGCTTTCTACTTTTCAGGGAAATACATAAACGAAATGTTATGATAAACTTCTAAGAACAAAATTGGTCAATTTATTTTTATCTAAAATTGCTTCTCTTAGCCGGTAGAGAGTGTCAAAAATTTTAAGAAACATTAGTTTCTATTAAACTTTTTGAAAAAAATTTAATTGATTTTATGGTTTTTTAATAGATAGTCAGACACTATAAAATGACACTTCTTTGTATTGTAGCGGTTGACCATAAAAGAGTTAAAGTAAGAGACTTGACGTCATCAGTAAACAATTATTAAATTTTTCATTATCACCGTTATGACAACCCATATACATTCTTGTCCAGATATTTTAAAATCTTTTTCAATAACAATTTTTCATAAACTAGCCATTTGCCAGAACATCAGTTTAATTTAAAGGAAATCTTTTTAATAATTATGCTCATTGGAAAAGTCAAATTTTACATTCTAGTGTTTATACCTCTATTTCTATATGGTGGTCATTTCGTACATTTGCTTAGGTAATATTTTTTTAAACTTTTTTTCATTAAATACTTTTTATAAGTACTTAAAAAGTATTTATTTTTGTTTTATAATTATAGTTAAATTATGTTTGCAGGTAGCTGACAACACGTTTTTTTTGGTATTGTTCAGGATTTAAAAAAGATTCCTACTACATTCTGTTCAAGAATACAAATATCCCGGTTGTCACTTTTTTATTGCAGATCACTATACCACCAAAAAACGAATTTTTTTATGTCTTATACTGTTTGTCGTGCCCTGTAAGTAACTCTACTGTTATGCAGACCTTTCCTACTTTGTCTGAATAGTTCTTTATTCGTTCTTATGAATGAGCCCTTATGAAGATTTTTCCATGTCTTATTCTGTGTAGGTGCCCTCTTAAGTTTTTTTTTACTTAGAATTTAATCTGTGATTGGTTAGTGGACAAGCTTTTATATTGTGGCACTTTGTAGAACAATATACCTACTACCCTGACTGGGGTGATGTAGTGCGTAAGAAACAGACACTTAATATGTAAAGTTAAAGATTAGATCTGTTACTTAAAAAAAAACTGAAACAGGGGTTTTGTATAATTTTGCTTACCAAATCCAACAATTTGGTAAGAAAAATTATTTTGTTTAAACTAGAAAATATTCGTCTACCTTGCTACTAACACCTGATAGATTGACACATATATAACTGAAAAATATACTTTTAAAATTATTTTTATTTTTTACGAACGGGTGAACATGTATCCGTATCAATCTGTCAGGCCTTAATGGCACAGTAGACGAACATTTTCTTGATTTAAACATGCAAAAAATAGACGTTTTTTAAGTTTAAATGATTAAAAGGATAATCACGTAAAAAATAGGGCATTTCATTTAACAAAATATTAAAATATGCCGTGTAAGTTGTATTTAAAAGGACATGGCACACATCACATGGGATTCTGGCTCTGGAACGATTTTTTTTTAAATTTATATATGTTGTTTCTTAGATCAAAAGGAAAATCTCTTAAATGGGACATGTTTGTGTAGCCAAGAAAAACACTGAGAAGTTGAAGCTTAAGTGTTTATTAATTTCAATATAAACGCATAAAAATAGTTAAATTTCGTCTAAATACACCGAAATATTATTTTATTCATTTGTTTAGAGTTAAAATAATTTAATTTAACATTTAATACATACAGGGTGGTCCAGTATGAAATAAATAATATGGATTATGCCAACTAAAATGTTAATATCGTGATATTCTTGTATATATTTTCAGAATTTATACATTTATTTATACAGTTTATTAAGGTAAATAAAAGTTAAAATATTTTGGTTTATTGTTCTAAATATACAGAGATATTTATAATTAAAGATTTTTTTTATTTGTTCCCATAAGATATTTTGTGACATATAAAGAGGTACATAGTTTTAAAATCTGCACATTTTTCTAGCAATCTTCTAACAGAGGTATAATAAAATTAATCTACCCATAACTAAAATAATGTTTGTGACTCTTTATTTAATTCTACATAAAAAATGTAAAAAACACTATTCGTCAATAATTGCTGATTTTCAGATAATTAAGTAACTAATAAAGTAACTAAATGATATGGCACACATAACATGGAATTCTGGCTCTCCAACATTTTTTTTTTTAATTTGAATATGTTGTTCTTTAAGTCAATAGGATCATCTTTTAAATAGGATATTCCTGTGCAGGCCCACAGGGTGGCCCAAAAGAATTACTAAGAACGTAAAGCTTCCCTGTTCCTTAATACTAATTTAAACGCCTAGAAAGTCTGACTTATCATCTAAATTTAACAAAAAAATAATTTACATACTTTCTTAGAGTTAAAAAATGTGATTTGCTATTCAACACATACAGGGTGCTCTAGTGTCGAAGAAATAAACATTTTTATGCCAAGTAATATGTTAATTTCATGATATATTTGTATATATCTTAAGAACTTTTACTTTTTGGTCAGTTTCTTGTGCTCCAAGTCAAAAACGAGAGCTAATTTTGCGTTATTAAAATAGTAAGCTAATAATCATATAAATTATTAAATAATTTAATAAACAATATTCAATTATTATCAAGTAATTTTACACCAGCAATTTTTTGGCGGCAAACAGTTTTAAAACCTCTTATCTTAAAAATATAGGTAAATCCAGGAAACATGGTGAATTTAACCTCCTAGATACTTCACCCTGTAGGTGAACATAAAAATTATTTTAGTTAAGAGTAGCCTAATTTTATTATACCTTTGTTAAAAAATTGCCAGGAAAATGTGCAGATTTTAAAACTATGTACCTCTTTATATGTCACAAAATATTTTGTGAGAACAAACCAAAAAAAAAGAACCTTTAATTCAAACTATTCTTGGTTATTTGGGACAATAAACCAAAATATTTTAACTTTAATTTACCTTAATAAATGTCAGAAATGTATAAATTCTGAAAATATTTACAAGTATATCATGGTATTAACATTTTAGTTGGCATAATCTGTATTATTTATTCGATACTGGACCACTCTAAATGTAATAAATGTTAAATCAAAATATTTTAACACTAAACAAATATATAAATTATTATTCCGTTGGCTTTAGACAAAATTTCACTTTTTTATGAGTTTATATTGAAGTTAATAAACAGTTAGGCTTCAACTTCTCAGTGATTTTTGGGCCACGCCATAGGCCTGCACAAAAATGTCCCATTTAAAAATTGTTGCTATTGATCTAAGAAACAACATACATAAATTAAAAAAAAATTGTTCGAGAGCCAGAATCCCATGTTATATGTGCCATGTCCTAGTGTCCATAGTTGTTTTTCAATCATCATTTTTAGATTGGACAAAACAAAATATATAAGATTGTTATTTCAGTTTCATGATAAAGCTAAAGGTAGACTTAGAGGTTAGTCTAGACCTCGTTAAATAACCCTGTACAGTGTGCATGTCCCATGAGGACATTATAACTCTTGTATCATCAATTATAATCTTTTGTAACACTGAAGAGTGGGATTGGGAAAATAGATTGTAATATCTACTTAAAACTAGAGAAAGCTCTTAGATTTCTGTACTAGTCACCCAAGTGGAAAATTTTGACCCGAAGCTGATAAAGTATATAAGTTTCAGCAGTTATTGTTAGCGTTCATCTAAATTAGTTACTTTGAATCAAATACCTAAACTCGGAGTTAGTTCGTTTTGTGTGGCTATTCATATTGTTTTTTTCTGTACTGTTTTACAAATATTATTAAAAAAACTTTTAAGTTGATAATAATAAAATTTATCTTAAATTTAAATGTTACCTTATTGAGTGCTTTTAAGTTTAGGTTTAAATTTTACGAAGTTGTTTTTTGAACATATATTTCGGTCATTACTCCTGGATGTCTCTAGTTTTTAAAACAAAAAAAATCCCAATTTTATATGTCCTAAACTAAAATTTTAGTGTCTTAAAATTGTCCAATAAGGTATATCCCCCCACTATCACAGCCTAAAAAAATAACAAATTAAGCGTCTTATTAGCCAAATCTGATAAAATTTGGTAACTGAGATCATACACCTCTTGTTTTAAACCATATTATTTTTTAAATTCTTTAAACCTAAGCTTATTATTGAACCAATCCAATTTATTTTAGTTTTATATTTGTCATAGGTCAATCTAAGTATGTCAGTTTTAAATATCGCATAAATTGGTCATTGCTCAATACTTTAGATAACTTCTATTTTAACATAAGCCGTTATTTTTTTTAGTGTTTGCCCATGGCCTACACAATTTGTTATATCAGGTAACTAAATAAGTTCGTGCGGTTGCTGTATATCGCACATTGCCATGGATATTGTTTAAGTTGTTGATCGATAGCGATTGTTTTTTACCTACTGTCACTGTGTATGAATTCTTCTTTTCTCACACACATAAGAAGTTGCTAAAAAATTGTTACAATCCCAGTTTTAATAATTGAAAATGGCGACAAATAAAACAGTAATTTAAAGTTGTTTACTGTATGAGTACAAACTTGGAACAAAGCGGAAATAATGCCGTTAGTGATCAAACAGCACAGAAATGGTTAAAAAAAAATTCTTCGGGAGATCTCAGTTTGAGCGATAAACCGCGCTTAGAGAGACCAAAAATCATAAATAACGAGGATCTTCGACAGGTTCTGAAGGCAAATTCCAGGACAACGTGCCAAGAACTTGCAGAAATGTTCAGTGTGAGTCCTGAAACTATTTGGTTGTATCTTCATCAGCTAGGAAAGACGTGGAAGTTTAGCAAATGGGTCCCATATAAATTGACAAATCATAACAAATTAAGTCGTCTTACCATTGGTTCAGCTAACATTGCACGCAACTCTAATGAACCATTTCTTAATCGGTTATTAATCTGCGACGAAAAATGGATCTTGTATTCAAATTCTAAATGATCGTATTATTAAGTGTTGCCTACTGATTCGGTACCACACACGCCCAAGGCTTCCTTGCACCCAAACAAGGTTTTGTTGTGTGTTTGGTGTACAACAACTGGAATTGACCATCACTGCTAACTTGTATTGTGAGCAGCTTTAACGAGTACAGCAGCAGCAGCACTTATCCAGAAACAGCCCTCTTTGACAATCGGAATTGAGTGACCCGAGAAAAAAATTCTGAACTCTGCTGGGAAACGTTACCACACCCGCCATATTCTCCCGACATTTCGCCAAGTGATTATCACCTTTTTTTGTCTACTGACAACTGTATGAGGCACCGACAGTTTACAACTCGAGATGGTGTAATAAATGCAGTCCGCCATTTTTTTGACTTCAAATCCGGGGAGTTCTACAATAGCGGCATACAAAAATTGGTTTTACGTTGGCAAAAGGTCATTGAGTGTGATGGTAATTACTTCGACGAATAAATAGTGTCTTATTGTTTCTCAATAAAAATTTATATTTTTCTACCAAAAACCGCACGAGTTTATTTGGTTGCCTGATAATTGTTACCTACAAAAAAATAAATTAACCTAAATTAAATTATTACATTTTCTGTTTTTGTTTATTTCGACACGCCATTAATATCCTGTAAACGCATCTTCATTGCTCAAAACATTTGATAGAAGCAAGGTGTATACTAAGGCTAGATTTAGTGCTTGACCGACTCTCAGAGCTAACATCAGTCGTAGCCTTATCAATGAATATATATGCTTTACGCGCGTCTATTAGCTCTGCACTGAAGTTGGTCATTCATTTTCATTAATATAGCTAGGTTTGACCGATGTTATAGTCTAGTCGAAAAGTGTGTTTCTTGCGAAAAATGGTTAGAAGGCTTCAAAAAATATGAGCGATAGATAGCTCATTCGACGCGAAATGCAAATCTGAGAAAGGCGTTTTGAGGATTTTTCCTGCCAATAAAAATTGCAATTGTTATTAACAAAAATCAAAATAAAAAGCCATTTTAATTTTTGACGATAACGTAAAAACCATGAAAGATAGCGAAAATCGCAAAAAATATCCTTGAAGACAAGGAAATTTCCGTTAAAAAGGAGTCGGAGTTCTATCTCCATTATTAAAATTTTAATTTGGCGCTAAAAATGGACATTTTTGGTAGCGCGCTAGGCGTCAAAACCAAGTACGAAAACCAAATATTTTTTTTAGGGTATTAGATATAATTTTAAAAATTTTAAAAATAAATGGTGTATTCAGAACACTTCGAAAAATTTATTCCCGTTAAAAATTTAACTTAAAGTTAGTTTTTCAACAAGTTAGACAATTGTCAATTAACAAAGTGGTTTTGTCCTCATTGTACATTAAAAAAAAGTATTTTAATAATTGTCAAATAAATTATTTGTTTTATGAAGATTTTCTTACATACATACTTAACAAGATAACGCTATAAAAATTTTAAAAAAAACTAATCCTTTGTTTAAAATAAATTTATAACTTTGACAGGTTGCCTACTAAAATTATTGAATAACACTGACAATGAAGTTTTGTTAAACATTCTAAACCGTTGCTAACTTTAACAATTGCTAAGTCCATTGCTAAATTTAACAACGCGATCATTACTCGGCCGTTAAAGTGATAAAGTTATTATAAACAAAGCATTAAAATTTTTAAACTTTTATGGCGTGATCTTGTTAGGTATGTATATAAAAAGGGCTTCATGATGCAAAAAATTTATACGACAATTATTTAAACATTTTTTTTTAATTTACAATGAAGACGAACGTTCGACACAACTTTGTTAATTAACAATTGTCTAACTTGTTGCAAAATTAACTTTAAGTTAAATTTTCAACGAATATAAATTCTTTGAAGTGTTCTTAATACACCATAATTTTTTAAAATTCTTTAAAAATATTTATTACCCTAAAAAAATATTTAGTTAGTTATGACGTACTCGGTTTTGACACCGAGCGCGCAACTAAAAATGTCGCGCTGGGGCCCATGTTCAGCGTTAAATTAAAATTATAAATAATAAAGATGGAACTCCGGAAGTCGGCACTTTTTTATCGGAAATTTTCTCCTTTTTAAGGTTTTTTTTCGATTTCCGGTATCTCTTATGGTTTTTGAGTTATTATCAAAAATCAAAATGGCTTTTTTATTTCGTTTTTTGTTAGTAACAATTGTAATTTTTATTGGCAGAACACTCCTCATATTTTTTAAAGCATTTTAACCATTTCGTCGGTCGAGCACCAAATCTAGTGTATTTTTGTACATTTTTTATTACTTTTAATTACCTATCATTGTTAAGCTACGTCAATTAAATTTAATAATTTGACTATGAGAAGACCTTTTTCTTACTAATTTAGTTAAATTTAGTAGTGTTTGTTCGTTTATTTTTAATATATATTTTTTAATTGGCCTAATTAAAACTATGTTAGCGTAATTAAGGACCTTGTCATTTTTTATCTTGGTCTGTAGATATATCAATGGATCTGTTATTTTAAGCAGGTTATTATTGATTTAAATTCTATTAAAAATACTTTATTTTTAACATTTTTCCTATTATCCACGAAAAAGTACAACAAAAAATATGAATTAACTTCTTAATAAAACAGATTATACATAAATCTTATACTTTTATTTCTATTAAACCATACTCACATAGCACTAAAATCGTACCTACCCAACGGGTTAAGCTCTATTAGGGCACCACAATATGTCACAAGATTACCTAGAGCTTTAAAACCCTAAGCTCGTGACATTTCTAAGGAATGGCATTTTCCGATGTCTCGGAGATGTTCTGGACGCCCTAAAGGCGATTTTGGTGTCCCTACACGAAAGATGCATTAGTTAGAGAAAAGATACCGAGTGGACGAACGAATTTAAAAGGTTTTAGTGCTTATTTTTAGTTGTCGAAAATCCTTCACTTCCACTTTTATAGATTCATTTAGACAGGCAAAAAGGGTTTGAATATAAAACTACAGCCATTAAATTTGCATTTTTATACCATGCTCGGTGCTTTATTGGAACTTGAAAACCGTATAGTCGATTAGGCTAAAATTGATTTAAATAAAACAGTTATATTGTCCTCTTTTGTTACAAGTTTCTAAGGTGTGATAAAAAATTGTGTGGACTTTTCTTATTCAAAAGTAAGATATTATTGTAGGCAATTAAAGAATTTAAATAGATTGTTCAGAAATAATGCGAATAATTTTTTTTCGATACTACCATACTTGATAAAAACAATACAATATTTTTACAAGTCTTTGAAACTGAACCTTTGCCACCGAAAAATAGTAAGAAATATGAAGACTCCTAAAAATTGTGACATTTGGTGCGAAGTAATATGTAAAATTTTTAACCATATTAAATCATTCCAATATATACAGAACAATTTAAAAACACTATTAAGATCATCATTATTATTAATGCTTCTAAGGGCTTATCTTTTATAGTACAGATCTAATAACCTGCTAATTATGAAAAATATAACAAAATCTTTCTCAAAATATATTATTTTTTAAAATGATAAATAAAAAAATTAATTTATTTCTTGGTTAGTGGATACGTAATGTTGCCAAATGCTGCAGCTTTTTTATAATATATCATTTAAACACCATCCACGAACTTTTATTCACCCTTCCCGGAGGTATATTTATTGTACTTATATAAATACTTGTGTAAATATATCCATCTTAAAATAACAAAGTACTAAAATATAATTGACATATCGTTTCTTAGCAAACTTCCTTCCCACGGTCTTCCTCTAAGCTTTGTTCTTGCGTTTCCAGTTTTCTTTTTAATCCACGTATATCAGTTACTGTGATGATGTGGGGTGCCCCAAGGCTCAGTGCTAGCACCAACTTTGTTTCTTCTAAACATAAACGATGTTCTCTCTTTCATAACCAATCCCATCCATAGTTTTGCTGACGATAGTACCCCCTACTGTAATTTTCAATGTCTTAGGCCACCATCGTATTATGATTTGGCAAACAAGCGCAGGTCAATACAGATATCTCTTTCTCGAGAACTTAAACTTATCTTGGATTGGGGCAACAAAAATCTTGTCCAGTTTATTGCCCTCAAAACACATCATGTTTGCTATCACAAAAGAAGTCTGCCAATGCTCATTCGTTACATATGATCGGCAGAGTTCCACAAAACAAAGAATCGTTTAATCTTGCGGGTGTTACTTTTGAGAATAACCTTAACTGGCACAAACACATTACATCCATAGCCTCAGCAGCTTAAAAAAGCTTGGATTCCTTTTTCAAGCCAGAAAGTATTTCTTTTCTTCTAGTCTGTATACGAGTATTATTAACTCCATTCAAGCTGTCTTAATAATAATTTAACACTTGCAGGAAAGTTGCTTCTCTTGCCCACCGATGAGATGTAGGGGATCTGTCTCTCTTCTGTGGGTATTTTCACGGCTTCTGCTCCGGAGAGTTGGTCAGTATAATTTCTCTTTTGGCAGCTTCCAACAGACAATCATGTATTGCCATTTTTATGCATCCCTTTGCGGTTCTTCTTGAGACGCCCCGAACTTTCCACTTCATAGGCGGTCCCAAAAAATAATAAAAATAGTCAATGCTATAATGAACGAATTAAGAAGTTAAAAGTACGAAAAAGCCAACAGTATAGTTTAGAAGATTATCAAATCGTTTAAAGGGAGTTTCAGTAGCATTTAGGATATTGTCATTTAATGCATGGACAACACTTTGTGCATGTATTTAAAAACATTGTTAATAGTAATAAAATATGGTTTATTTTATAATTAAAATTTTGCTATTTAATACCCCGCATATAATCAGAAAGAAAAATTTGAAATTGGGCAGTTATACAGGGTGTTTTCTAATTGAATGTTAATATTTAAGGGGCGATTTTTGTGTCCATTTTAAGAAGAAAACTTTATATGAACGTATGTCTTAAACGTCTTAACTTTTATCTAATTATTTATTATTAATATCTGTAATATCACTTTAGATATTTTAATAACATTTGGCATATATACAGGGTGATTCATAAGGAAATGTCAATACTTCAGGTACGTAGTCAGGGTCCAAAAATAAACATAAAAGTTTTTACAAATATGGGTCCGCAAGGCCTTCCCTGAAATACAGGGTGTTAAAGTTTTTAGTAAATTTTTCTATATTTAAAATAAAATCTATGTTAATGTAAATATTAAAGTAAAAATTGGTATTCGGGGTTTTTTGGTATGACGGACTCGAATCTAATCTTAGTACGGATCTTACTTGTAGGGGGTGCCACCTACACGTCTTTTTACTATTTTGAACAATCACAACTTTTTGGTACGGCCCTGTATTACATTTTTAAGTAAATTGAATAATTGTATTGTTATTTTTACGTCAAAAAGGTATACCTGTTAAAAGTTGATATAAGCAACCGTTTTCAAGATATTTGGATTTAAAAAAAGTACCACGCATTTCATTTTATTAAAGCAAAATAAAAAAAAAATAAAATAAAACAAAATGTATAATTAAACCGTATGTATTTAAATTTTTAATAAAATGATTGCGCTTAAATTATATTCAGCAAAACATAAGCTAGGTTTTGTAATCTTATTTAAAAAATAGAAAAATTAAATAAAAACTTTAACACGCTGTATTTCGGTAACGAAGGCCTTGCGGACCTATTTTTGTATGGACTTTTATGTTTATTTCTGGATCCTGACTATGTACCTAAAGTATTAACATTTCCTCAGGAATCACCCTGTGTACAGAAAAAAAAACGAGAACACTATTAAGATCATCATTATTATTAATACTCCTAAAGGCTTGTTTTTTTGCACATAAAATCGGCAAAATTAATAAACCCAGTGCTACTTAATAAAGTCAATTCCTGCAGCTTTTTTATATTAATAATATATCACCTAAACACTATCCACAAAATAATATTAACCTTTTCCAGAGGTATATTTCTTATACCTATTTAAATACTTACATAATTATACTCATAAAAAAACAAGATACTAAAATATAGTAAATGCCATAATGGACACATGGACATGTTGAGAAGTTGAAAGTACAAATAAGACATCAGTGTAGGCTAAGTTTTCCAGAAGTTACTCACAGTGTTTAAAAGGAGTTTCAGTAGCATTTAGAATATTCTCAATTTATGCATTTACGACACTTTCAAAACAAAATATAGTTTATTTTGTAATTAAAAATTTTGCTATTTATTACCTCGCATATGATCCGAAAAAAATTTGAAATTAGACAAAAAATGTATTTTTCGAAGCTGAATCAGAATTCGTCCGGAAAAGGTCTAACACGTCTAGGATTGACCCCAGAGGCCGGAAACCACCCCTAGAAGGGGTGGAAGACGGATTTCAACCGTGGTATTCCAATGTATTTTTTAATGCTAGACTTGATTTTGTGGATGAAAAGTTATTTCTCTACCGAAGTTCACCCTCTAGGACCAAAACTAGGGAGAGATAGAAAATCGAGTTTTGCACGCCGGCATCGGAACAGTGGTATTCTTATGTACTCGTCAACACTGGACATAAATTTGTGCTCGACAAGTTTTAACCCTTCTGAAATGCATCCTCTAGTACCAAAACTACCCCTAAGGAGGGCTGGAAAATCGAGTTTTGCACGCTGAAATCGCAACGGTTTTATCCTAATGTACTTGTCAACGCTGGACCCAAATTTGTAATGGAAAACTTTTTACTCTACTGTAATGTATCCTCAAGGTCTAAAACTACCCCCTGGGGAGGGGTGGAAAGTATAAGGGTTGGACGCCGGAATCGCAACGGTGGTATTCTCATGTACTCGTCAACTCTGGGTTCAAGTTTGTGATCTAAAACTTTTAACCCCACTAAAATTCACCTTCTATGACCAAAACTATCCCTGGGAAGGGGTGGAAAATCGATATTTGGGCGTTAGAATCGCAATGCTGGTATTTTCTTGTACTTGGCAACGCTGAACCTGAATTTGTAATCCAAAAGTTTTACCCTAGTGAAATTCACCCTCTAGGACCAAAGCTACCTCTGGGTAGGGGTGGATAATCGAGTTCTAGACGCCGGAATCGCAACAGTGGTATTTTCATGTACTTGTCAACGGTGGACCCAAATCTGTAATTGAAAACTTTTTACCTTACTGTGATGCATCCTTAAGCGCCAAAACTACCCCTAGGAAGGGGTGAAAAATCAAGGTTTGGGCGCCAGAATCCCATGTACTTGTCAAATCTGGATTTGAATTTGTGATCGTAAACTTTAAACTCTATTGAAATTTACCCTCTAGGACCAAAACTACCACTAGGAAGGGGTGGAAAATCGAGGTTTGGACGCCGGTGGAAATCTCTCGTACTTATCAACGCTGGATCCGAACTCGATTTTCTTCTCCTAACGACGAAAAATGCAACAATTTTTAAGGTTTGTAGGGCATTTCTGTTTGCTCCAAAAAGCTTGCATATACATATGGTAGTTTTGATCCTAGAGGGTAAATATCAGTAGGGAAACAACTTTTCTACTACTACTTTGGATCTAGCGTTGAAAAGTTCATAGAAATGCCCTGGTTAATCATCTGGCATCCAGAAATCCATCATCCATCCCGATAGGGGTAGTTTCCGGCCTCTAGGGCCAATCCTAGACCTCTAGGGCCTTTTCTTAGACCGGATTCGGATTCGGCGTCAAAAAACACATGGGAATATCATCGTCCGACCCACGGATTTTAACTTTTTTAAGGCTGTGTATTTTTTATCGATAAAAGCGCGACTTAACATGCAAAGTAATAATATTTTTAATTTATTGAATTTATTCCAAGTAGGAGAATCGCACTCTATATAATAAAAATATTAGGACTTTATCCACATACTTTAAGATACTCGTAAAACTGTATATGAAAATGAATTCCCAGCTACAAACAATTACATTTTAAACAACCTGCATTTTCCGCAAAACTAACTTCCACTTTAAAATATATTTTCTCACATATAGAGGTAATTTATATCCCTGGGACATTAAAAACACCATGTGCTTACTTATATGCTAGAATGGACGATTTTCAAGTTCTTGTTTTGGGCAAGTATTTATTTGAGATGTTTCTAAAAGCTCTTAGATAAATTAAATTTTTAGTTAAGATATTACTACAAAAAGACCTAATTGTGGTATACTACTAAAAATAAAGCCTACTTAACAGGTTCTGGAATATACTGCTGTGTGCTTCTGGTAATAAATCATTTTTATAAACATTAATATTTTGACTTAAATACTTTTGGACTTTCGGTTTCTATTATTTGATAGAAATAAGTTTCACATTATTGTGCGTAAATTAGTTAATTGTCTAACACCTGATTGATTGATTGATAAACACCTAGAGGCTGGGGTCAGCAAAGGTTTGGGAATATAAATTATCAGTTAATGCCCACAAGAGGTACAGTGTTTTTTAAAATGCCATCTTGTTAGTAAATTTTAAAAATCGTTTTTCAAATTTTGTTTGGGTAATATTTTGGTTTTAGGCAACCAACGTGACGAATGCTTATACTTAAATGATAAGGTTATATGTTTGTGTATATTGAATACGTTTGTTGCCTACACTAAAATCGTTTAATAATAGAAAATTATGCCGTAATAAGGGCTAGTAAGAAGTTATTTTGTGTACTGTAATAGTACTGGTATATAAAAGGTCCCAAAACAAGTGTATTAGGTACCCTCAATTCCATTTACCTTTCATTAAATGGCGGATTCAGAGAGGGGCGAATGGGGCGATCGCCTCCCCCCGTCAGCCAAAAAATAACAGGGAAAAAATAAAAAAAAGTTAGTTATTAATTAAAAACGTTTTATGTTTCCTATTGCATTAGTTATTTGTAAAAAATAATGTAGTACAGGAAACGAAGTTGAAATAAATGCAAAACCTGGCAGTTTTTTTTAAATGCAAATTTTCATGCAATTTGTATGAAAATTTGGAATTAAGTTAAACTAACCTTCCTCTTTAAAAATCTATATTATGCCTGTGGGCGCTTTTTATTTTTTAGGGGTAAACTACCCTTTATTGCTAAAACCTATAAAGCTTAACTTGAGTATAATTTGACTTTAATAGGTTAAAAAAGTACTATTTTGTTTCATTGATTTAATTAAAAAAAAATACCTTAAGTAATTAATATATTATCACAGTGTTTGCATGAAAATTTGGGATTAAGCTTAACCTACCCTTCTCTTCAAAATCTTCATTATGCTAAGGATTAATAAAAAAATTAATGGATAAAATAGAAAAAATACGTACAATTACATTAAAAAATGTATTGAAATAAAAAGATTTTACAAAAAAAATGTATTTGGTCTTTTAGAATGCCCCAAAAAATTGGTTTTTAAGTATAACTCCTTCAGTTTTTGTAATAAAAACATCTTTAAAAAACCATTTTGTTGTTTTTTTTTAAGAGCTATAAGTGCTATATATTAAAACTGTTTAAAACTCTTGCTTTTTAAAAAAATGAGTCTAAAGGGCTGAAGGAAGGTAGTGCTCGTCTATACACACGCGTTTTAAACGTTTATATCTCACTTAATAAGTAAAATGTTTGTAATTTAAAGAGCTACAATTTGATACCTAAGTAATTTTTACGTATCTTCCTTAGGTTTTAAGTTATTTAAAAAAAAAAAGTATTTTTTTATTAAAATTCTGAAATTTGATTTTCACTTGCACCTGGATTTTTTTTTTCAAAATAATGCAATTTAAATCGGTTAAAATTTTAAAACGTATTTATGATACATAAATAAAGAAAATTTTAAGGGGTGTTTTTAAAGATTTTTGCACTCAAAAAATGTTGGTCTAACCTTATTTAAATCATAACTCACTTAATTTTTATGATACATACCTTTTTATTTTAAAGAAAGGTCTTTGCAAATTCTTCAAAAAAGTAATTATTGGTTTTTCACAAAAAATACGTAGATTTTGTGTTATTTGCCTTTGAAATTCTGAAATCTTGTGTTTGCTGAATAACAGCTAACATTTAACAAATCACAATTCGGTTTGTAGTGGTCTCTCAGCAGTTTCAAAAAAAAATTTCTTTCGTTCTTTTAAACGCTACCATTTTGTAACTTACAGTTTTTTTTGGATAAAATGCATACTTATTCAGTTATTTGCAAAACGATTAAAAACGCTGATTTTATCGACGAAAAACTTCGACTTTCGATTGCAAATAGCTCGAAAAGTATACAGTTTACAAAAAAAATGCATAGAATATTTTATACTTAGAAATCATTTTTATATCGATTCCTGTGGTTAAAATATAAAAAAATTTCACCCTTGAGATAGTTTGGCAACCACCCCCAAGGTAAAGGCGCCCTTAGGCATGATATAGATTTTAATCCTTGGACTACTTCCTACCTACTGTGAGGCGAAATGGTTCGTTTCCTGGACTATACCGTAATTTGCAATTTACAAATAAAGGCAGACGGGTGACTAGCCTGGACGGGGGACTCCCGAACCCCCGGATCTCTGACCTCTTCCACGTTGAGGGGTATTCCAATACAAATACCCCTCAAACCCCCCGGTTATTCGGCTCAAGACTCCCCCCCTTCCGTAAGGATTTTCTGAATCCGCCCTTGCTTTCATTTTTTAAAAAGCATTGTAGTCAGGAGGTGTATAAAAGAAAAGATCTACAAAATCATGTAAGAAAGAAAAATGGCAAACGGATATATTCTAGACTTATGTAATACATCGCACCTTCTCTTCAAAAGTGACACGGTTCCAAAAATCTCCAGTTTTATTTTTTTAAATAATTGAATTTTAAAAAAATCGTGTTTTATTGGAAAATGATCGTCAGAGGTTAATTTTCTTAATTAACACCCTGGCAGTATATAAGTTCTAAGGAACTGCTACGAACTGAATTATGCCGAGAACAAATAAATTGTGTATCTTTTTATGAAAGCAAACACCTAAAGAAATCTATATTCTCCTTTGACTTCAAAAGAAAAGCAAATTCAATAATTTAAAGGCAGACAAAAGCGAAATCTAAAATTTGGTTAGTAAAGCCATTAAATAAAACCTATATTTGCTCTTGACTTTACTGTAAAATTACATTTTTTGATTTCTGTCACTTTAAAAAGGAGTGTGCTATATATAATATACTTTTATGCTAAAAGTTTAATACAAATTGTCCTTTTTAGACGAATTTCCATACTAAAGTTGATCATAGTGTCATTTTTTCATACTTTTTAATTTCACAAAAAAAATACAGGAGTGCAAACATATTCCCAATACCTAATAATCTAATAAAATCTTGAGATGTTTTCCAACAGTCATATTAAAGATAAAACGAATGAACTGACTGATTTTAGAAACTATTTTGTAAATATGTAAGGAGCTTTATTTAAAACACTTTGTTATTTTAGTCGCTATATCAAAAATAAACCTTCTTTCTAAAAGTATGTTTCAAAATATTATTTTGGGATTGTACAAACTACAACGTAGCATACGCATGATGCACTGCACTGACCTCTAAACGTTTGCCAAAAATTTTGAAATGATACCAATAAATTGTTAATTTGTGAGTAAGAAACACAGGGTTTTAAGATGTTTGTACATAAAGTAACAGTATTTAATTTATGGCCACTTTAGTTTTCACCGTAAAATGACAAAAAACATTTAGCCTTTCGTGATTCTATCATCAATTTATATATATATATTATGCCCTTATCAAATTATAGTTGTTTACTGGTCGGAATTTCCCTCTCTATTTTATATATATATATATATATATATATATATATATATATATATATATATATATATATATATATATATATATATATATATATATATATATATATATATATATATATATATATATATATATATATATATATATATAAATTAATATAAATAAAAGGCTAAATTTTTTGTATTTACGTGAAAAAAGTCCAAAATTAAATATTTATTATGTACAAACATCTTCCTGTGTTTCGGTGGCCAAAAATAGAACAAGAAAGCAGAGCTGGAGTTATCCAAACTCCAGCGACTAGCATGTCTCTGTATAACGGGAGCTATTAGAAGCACTCCAACTGCAGCCATGGAAACCCTACTAAGCCTCCCCCCTCTTGGTATAATTATTAAGGCGGAGGCGAGGATTGGGGCATACAGGCTGAAATGCAACGGCAACTGGTGCTCTGGGCCTGCCCTAGGACACACCAGAATAACGAGCAGTATCACAAACCCAATATTTGAGATGAGCAGTGATACAATGCCAAAACGGATAAATACACACAGACCATACAAAACCCAGCTTACCTGGGGCGGTAGTGAGCGATCTCCTGGTCAGTCTCGGAATTTGGTTTGGTATACCGATGGATCCAAGACTGACAATGGAGCCGGCGCAGGAATACATGGTATAACCCCTAGGTTTAATGCTTATGCTTCCCTGGGGAAATATGCCACTGTTTTCCAGGCGGAAATATATGCCATTGAACTTTGTCTGCGAGAGAACTTGAGGAGGAGATATAAGGGCAGGGACATTACTATCTTCTCTGATAGTCAAGCGGCCATAAAAGCTTTGGCATCTCAACAAGTCAACTCAAGGTTGGTTTGGAACTGTCTGCAATGCCTCCTAAACCTGGCTAACAACAACAAAGTTACACTTTCCTGGGTGCTAGGACACAGGGGAATACAGGGCAATGAAAATGCAGACTCCCTGGCCAGGCGAGGCTCCGCAGCAATGTTTGTGGGTCCTGAACCTGTTTTTGGAATACCAAAAGCCTCGGTTCGTGGCTACATAACTCGGTGGATTCAAACACAACATCAGTCATACTGGAACCACATTCCAAGGCAAAATCACACTAAATCAAGGTAGGACTCACCATCGAAAGCATTGACAAGTGAACTACTAAAACTAAATAGGAATCAGATTAGAATAGTGACAGGATTAATAACCGGACACTGCACCCTAAGAAAACATATGCACACTATGGGCATCTATAGAGAAGAACCCATTTGCAGACTATGTGACGAAGAGGAAGAAACAGCCTCTCACATCATATATGATGTGCACTTACATACTGGAGAACAAATCAAAACCTCATGGTGGACACTAACCACCAGGAGGCTGGAGACCAGAATAGAACAGTAAAAGGGCTACTACACCTGTCTAAGGTGTCAAACCTTTTTAACTGAAACAAATACACAAGAGATACAACAAGCCCTGTAGGCTGCAGTGTCGAGGCGGACAAAACCTCAACTTGTGTATTTAGTTTATCAATCAATCAATCAATCAATCAATGACTCTTATAATTAGCTTATACAATGAATTATTAAAAAAAAATAATTCAAATTGTTCGAAGTATTCGAATAGTTAAAACTGATTTCTTTAACTGTTCAAATTGGAGAAAAATATTTTATACAAAAATATTTTGGTTTTTGATGCTCTATATTTTGCGACCAACGTAATGTATACAGGGTGTATCAGAAAGTCCGTACGAGGACAAAGTTCTTTTTTTTTTAATGATTCCCTATATTTTTTGCTACATTTTTCTTTTCCGCATAAAATTTTAAATATTTTTTGTCTGGCATATCATATTCCCATATTTAATTGTTTACGAGATATTCGCATTTAAATACCAATTTGGAAGGGAAAAATCCACTCATTTCTTAATGCCGTTTTATGTTTCCATGGTTTCAGCGGTTTTTTGAGAGTGGCATAACAACCTTACTAACTAGCTAAAAATGCCAAAACGACAGTTTTAAATTATAAAATAGTATTTTAAATACACATCTAATCGTCCTAAGCAGATGTTATGGCTAATAATATATATATAACGAAAAACTTTCAATAAATGAATTATGTACTAAAAAAAAAAAAAAAAAAAAAAAAAAAAAAAAAAAAAAAAAAAAAAAAAAAAAAAAAAAAAAAAAAAAAAAAAAAAAAAAAAAAAAAAAAAAAAAAAAAAAAAAAAAAAAAAAAAAAAAAAAAAAAAAAAAAAAAAAAAAAAAAAAAAAAAAAAAAAAAAAAAAAAAAAAAAAAAAAAAAAAAAAAAAAAAAAAAAAAAAAAAAAAAAAAAAAAAAAAAAAAAAAAAAAAAAAAAAAAAAAAAAAAAAAAAAAAAAAAAAAAAAAAAAAAAAAAAAAAAAAAAAAAAAAAAAAAAAAAAAAAAAAAAAAAAAAAAAAAAAAAAAAAAAAAAAAAAAAAAAAAAAAAAAAAAAAAAAAAAAAAAAAAAAAAAAAAAAAAAAAAAAAAAAAAAAAAAAAAAAAAAAAAAAAAAAAAAAAAAAAAAAAAAAAAAAAAAAAAAAAAAAAAAAAAAAAAAAAAAAAAAAAAAAAAAAAAAAAAAAAAAAAAAAAAAAAAAAAAAAAAAAAAAAAAAAAAAAAAAAAAAAAAAAAAAAAAAAAAAAAAAAAAAAAAAAAAAAAAAAAAAAAAAAAAAAAAAAAAAAAAAAAAAAAAAAAAAAAAAAAAAAAAAAAAAAAAAAAAAAAAAAAAAAAAAAAAAAAAAACATCTAATCGTCCTAAGCAGATGTTATGGCTAATAATATATATAACGAAAAACTTTCAATAAATGAATTATGTACTATGGTTCTAATTATCGGAAATGCAAATCGAAGATAAAAACTGCAAAACGTTTTTGTATTTATCAAATCAATAACACATTTAAAGATTTCAGAATATAGATTATGTACTCGTATTTTGTTAGTTTTATTAATCTGTAAAAAAAAGCTGTTTAAATCGTTTTTTTCTTGTTTAAGGCTTAGTCTATTTCTCCTCGTGATATCTAATTACTTATTAATTATTACTATGGCTGTTTTGTCACTGAAAAAAACCGCTGAAACCATAGAAACGTAAAATAGGTTTAAAAGATGAGCAAACTTTTCCTCCTTTTGTATTTATGTATTATTGTATTATTTGTATTTAAACGCGAATATGTCGAAAACAATTGAATATAGGGATATGATATGCTAGACAAAAAATATTAAAATTTAACAAAGAAATCAAAAATACAACAAAAAATATAGGGAGTCATTTAAAAAAATAACTTTGTCCTTGTACGGACTTTCTGGTACACCCTGTATACATAACATTGTTTGCAAAATATAGAGCAGCAGAAACCAACATATTTTTGTATAAAACATTTTTCCCCAATTTGAATAGTTAAAGCAATACTTTTTTTCACTTCACAGACTTACCTTGTATACAGGGTGTCACAGATTCGAGTGCATGCATGGGGATCTCGGATACCGTAAGAGATACGAAGTTGGTTAAATTATTGCAAAGTTGCGCATTTAGGTGCCTAACAACATGCGGTTTAGAAAGTTGTAAAATTCCGAGTTCTTCCGGAGATATCCGGAAAAAAACAAAATTTACCGATTTCCTTTTTATTTTTTCTGACGTTATTTAACAAAATGTGGAGAAACAAAAGACACTTTCTTATGGCCACTTTTTAGGCTCTTCAAAACAGCGTTGAGAGATTTTCCGTAGTACGTTTCGTTTTCGTTAAACCATTATCAACTTTATTTTTTTAAATACGGCACTCAATTGTTTATTGCAATTTTTTAAAGCAGTTATAATTCCAATTAGAATGATGTATAACACTTAATATTTTTCTGTTAAATAAACATATTTTCCATAAGAGACAATGAGTTAGACAAGGAACGCACATTATTTCTTATAGGGGCGTTCCATATTTGTTAATAAATATTAAGTGTTATACATTTTTTTAATTGGGAATATAAAGGGTTCAAAAAAATTAAATAAAAAACCCAGGTCCGTATTAAAAAAAATAAAGTTGATGATGGTTTAGCGAAAACGAAACGTCGTGCAGGAAATCTTTCAACGCTCTTTGTAGAGTTTAAAAAGTGGCCATAAGAAAGTGTCTTTTGTTTTTTCATATCTCTTTAAATAAAATCAGAAAAAAATAAAAACGAAATCGGCAAATTTCGGTTTTCTCCGGATATCTCCGGAAGTACTCGGAATTTTGCAACTTTCTAAAGTGGACATGGTTAGTTACGCAAATACACAACTTTGCCATTATTTAACCGACTTTGTATCTCTTACGGTTTTCGAGATTCCCATGCATGCACTCGAATCTGTGGCACCCCGTAAAGCTCGAATATTCGATTCGATTCAATTTGATAACTATTTGCACATCCCTAAAAAATTGATTTTTTCCTTTTAAATAACTACGTAATAAACTAATTTCTCCAAATTATAAAAAATAATATTATAATATATTTATAGATTTAATGCAAATTCACTGCAGTCTGCCCGTGTTCCTTTCAGTCTCGGATAATGCATAATTCAGATCGTGTTGTTTAGGGATTAGCACAGGACACCGGCCTACGGTGTAAATTACAGTCTCATTTGCTAAGCCTTAGTGTGGTGGTCACGGACAAATTCTCTTACTGAGATTGAGTTTAAATATTTATTATTGTTATGTAGCCCCCGGTGTTAGTAATTCCTGTCCGATTTGATTTAAGAAATTATTCCCTTAGACTGTGATGGGGATACATTTTCTATAAAAAATATATTATGCTTTAGTCAATATAAGAAGTAAATTTAATTTAAATTAATTATAAATAAATATGATTTCAGGGGGATAGCCACTGTGACACACTTTATTGCCTTTATTTATTTAAATACACAATGTTTTAACTGGTAAGTACATCCAACCTTCTTTAGGTAAATAGTAAATAAGTAACATGAGGGATAAAGGCGATGGAGGCGAGCCTGCGTACAAGGCGTGGAATTATGTTGGTCTAGGCAAAGTATAGTTAATATTTTTACTTTGGTCTAGGGTTAAAAATAAGGATAATCCGCAAAAATCGCTTAAAAACTGCCTGTTTTTTCACAATTCACAGAGAGGTGAGGAAAAGATATACAGATATGTATTATATACCAAATTACTCGTCGCAAAAAATTAGGATGAGCATTGCTTTTAGTTTTTTGCAAATTTTTAAAAATAATCCCTATTTAGGAGTTGGAAAGTCTCCAACTCTGAAGACTTGCGAAAATAGCAGTGGTATTAAAAGTTATTCCCACTGCCATTTTTGTTTTGAATGGACCTTTGGAAAAATGAAATAATACATCTTCATTTCTGAGAAGGTTGTGAACCAACCCCCATAGACTATATGGGTGTGCAATCATCCCCTAAAATATATTAAATCATATGCAACTTTAAAGATTGCCAAAAAACCAGATTTTTTAGGACATGTCCAACAAGAAATAAATGTATAGGATAAATTGACCACTCTTTTCTAAGGGTAAAACCACCCTTATCAATAGAAAAAATTAAATAAAATGATAGCTTTTCTAAAAAAAGTCTTAGCTTCGTGTTTTTTTGATCCAAGTATACAGGGTGCTAAGAGATACGAAGTCGGTTAAATTATTGCAAAGTTGCTCATTTAGGTGCCCAACAACATGCCGTTTAGAAAGTTGTAAAATTCCGAGTACTTCCAGAGATATCCGGAAAAAACCGAAGTTAGCCGATTTCGTTTTTATTTTTTTTTCTGGCGTTATTTAAAGAGATATGGAAAAACAAAAGACACTTTTATATGGCCACTTTTTAAGCTCTTCAAGACAGTGTAAAGAGATTTTCATTATTAAACCATCATCAACTTTATTTTTTTAAATACAATTGTTTATTGCATTTTTTAAAGCAGTTTTTTATTTATAATCCCAATTACAATGATGCATAACACTTAATATTTTTCTGTTAAATAAACATATTTTTCATAAGGGACAATGAGTTAGACAAGGAAGGCACATCATTTCTTATAGGGGCGTTTCATATTTGTAAATAAATATTAGGCGTTATATATTTTCGTAATTGGGAAAATAAGGGGTTCAAAAAAATTAAATAAAAAACCCAGGTCGGTATTTAAAAAAATAAATTTGATGATGGTTCAACGAAAACGAAACGTCGTGCGGAAAATCTCTAAAAGCTGTTTTGTAGAGCTTAAAAAGTGGCCATAAAAAAGTATCTTTTGTTTTTCCATAACTTTTTAAATAACGTCAGAAAAAAATACAAACCAAATCGGCAAATTTCGGTTTTTTTCGGATATCTCCGGAAGTACTCGGAATTTTGAAACTTCCTAAAGTGAACATGAATAGCAAATACACAACTTTACTATGATTTAACCGACTTGGTATTCCTTACGGTTTCCGAGATCCCCATGCATGCACTCGAATCTGTGGCACCCTGTATAAATAAGGTGCACCTAGAGTTTTTAAGCTCACTTTTAACTAAAACCACCCCCGTAAGGGGTTCATCCCCCAAAATATAGAAAATCATATACAAGTCAAAATTGTAAAAAAAATATTTAGGTGTTTTTGGATACCTCCAATATTAATTAACATAAAACCACCGTTCAAAGTGAGTTTTGCTAGTAAACCACCCCTAAAGGATATCTCAAATATAATATGGACATAACTTACTTTGTAGTTATACATTTATTTCATATTAGACATGTATTGAAACCTATAAATATATTTTTCAGATTTCTAAAGCTGCATATGATTCTATATATTTAAGGGGATGAATTTAGCTTTGATCAGAAATAAACTAGAAAAATCTAAAAAAGGCTGTTTTATACACTTGGGATAAAAAATATAAGTCCAAAACGCTTATTTCATAAGTTAACATTTTATTTAATTTTCCTTATAATAAGGGCGGCTTTTGATCAAAAATTACTCTGAACGTTGGTTTTATGTTAATACCATATTTGAGATATCCTTAAACATTTAAATATGTTTTTACAATTATGGGTTGTATATGATTTTCTACACTTTGGGGGATGAATATACCCAGGGGTGGTTTTGGTTAAAAGTGAACTCAAAAAATCTAGGTACACCTACTTCATATATTTGAATAAAAAAAATACGAAGCTAAGACTTTTTTTGAAAAAGCCAGCATTTCATTCAATTTTTCCTATCGATAAGGGTGGTTTTACCCTTCTATAACTCTGGTGGATTATCATATATATTAATTTCTTATAAGATATTTTCTAAAAAAAACGTTTTTTTGTCATTTTCAAAGTTGCATATGATTTTATATATTTTAGGGATGATTGCAACCCCACATAGTCTATGGGGTTGGTTTACAACCTTCTCAGGAATTAAGATGTACTATTTTATTTTTCCAAGGTCAATTCGAAACAAAAATCGCTCCGAGAATAACTTTTAATACCACTGTTATTTTCGCATTTGTTTAGATTTGGCGACTTTCTAAACCCTTAATAGTGGTGATTTTTGCAAAGTTTCAAAAAACGAAAAACAATGCTCATCCGAATTTTTTGCGACGAGTAATTTGGGATTCAACACATATCTGTATGTCTTTTCCTTACCTTTCTGTAAATGGTAAAAAAACAGGCAGTTTTTGCGGTCACTCATTAGTGAGTGGTTTTCAAACATTTCTAATATCGAAGGAAGGTTTGTTAAAGCATCCAAGGCTTTGGCTAACAACTGCTGCGTTTTAGCATCTGACCACCCCATATTGGGTCCAAACATGATCAGTGTCACCAGACTTTTCGCTTTCTACTTATGTTGTGCAGGTAGGCACAGACATTGCTTTACAAAAAAGAAAGCTGATCTAAAAATCTTTAAAATAAGCCTGACTAAAAGTATTTTTTTATTAAAATTTAATATTAATAATAAACATAATCTAATAATATTTAATGAATATTTGTCTTTTAGTTTTGCCTACGTATAAGTTGCTACATTTGTATGAAATTTCGTAAATGCAGTTTCTCTGATCCTTAAGGGTTTTTGGTTTAGTCTTCGTTAGGTAGATTCTTTACGATTTAGTCGATACATCCGTTTTTTCTCGCATTGTTAATCAGATTGGTAAAGTTGCGCCACGTTGAGTGTAACTAGTAGTTTAAGGACCTTGGGCAAACAACGCGTACTATCTTTCATGGTTCGGATCCCACGTTAAACTGTAGGTCTTATCGAGATAAGATACCTTTCTGCATAAGGAAATGACTGTTTCTTTAATGTGTTCATGTAGTATAGAATAATGAATGAAAATAGAATGATGAACATCATCTAGGAATTAGTAGTATTTTGTATTTATCATAAAAAATAGGATTTATGTAGTATAAAAAAAGTTCTTAATTTAACACTATAATAAACACTAGCATTTTTCCCGCGTAGTCTACACAATTTTGGTTGTTTTGGTTCTAGAGGCAAATATTGCTCCTCCTTCCCCTCCTACTCCATCGCGTTACATCACATTACGCCCCCCGCGCTTTGTTTTCTGTCCCACACTATGCAGCCTAGCACGCGCGTCGTGCGATTGATTAATTTGTATTTTATCGTATTTCATTTGTTATTATTTTGTAATATAAATGCGGTTTCATACAAACTGTCACCCTCTATCATTCTACCAATTTACGGGGAAGTTTTCTAAAATCGTTTTTTAGGTTATGTCTCATATTTTTCTGGGTAATCAGAAGTCTAGTTACCAATATATTTACAACTTCAAAAATGACAGTTTATCTGTACATATAACTTTCATTCCCATTTTAACCTCCCCAACAGATGTAATTTAAAAAATACTAAAACAGATCATTTATAATCATAATAAATAAATACCAATTTTTATACTTCTAAGTTCAGAAATAATAAAGTTCAATACAAACTTTCATCCCCCATTCTTCCCTAGGGGTAGTCAATGAAACAAACAAACCATCAAATATTTCCTCTTTATAAGACCTATTAGTATAAATTAATATTTATTTTTATTAAAATAAGGATGCAAAATACAGTAGTAATCTGTAAACGTCATCTTGCGTCGTGTCTAATTCAACAATTTCTTTACTGTTTATCTGTTTTAATTAAGCATTTTGATGTTTTCAGCCATTAATTGCCTAGTTTTAAATTACCAAAACCAAAATCCAAAATTCTAAATCAAAGAACAAGGATTAACTTAAGCAAATAGGTCTAACTTGCTAAGATTTGATTTGTTAATGCTTATTTAATTCCGGTTTGGATAAGTGTGGGAATGCACCCTGGCTTCATGCGGACGTCACACCCATCTTGTTATGGTAATTCTTGTAATTCTCCATATCACTTGGCATTTAAAATAAAAATAAAATACCCATTAAAAATAGCGGTTGCCCAAGAAATGAAAGCTAACCTCAAAAATTGTCACATAAAGTTTTACACCTACAACAAGAAAAATATGCTTATCACTCTATTTAATAATTTATATAATAAAAATGAAAAGTCACCCAAAGTGATCTTTCCAGAAATAAATTAAAAATTTTACCAATTTTACCTCCTTGTTTTTTTTACGTTAAATAACTTCCTTGAAGTTTTTATTGATGTATTATAGCACTGCAGTGAGGGACCACACAGCACTTATACACTTATTCATTGACGCTAAAAAATCTCAAATTTCCATTGTCTTTATTTTAATAATCCACACAACGTTTGGGCAGTTTTATATCTGTTCGTTTTTAAGTGTGAATTTTAAATTACTTTTTTATAACAATAATACTAACTTTCAATAGTTTGTCTAACAAGTATCTACTAAGATTTACAAAAAGCCATATTTCTATTTTATTACTATAAGGAATTAAACCAATAAAATTATAACTTTTATTTATTTTATCTGTCAAATAAAAAAATATCTCTTTATCTGACATAAGTATTTTAATAATCCTTTTCTATAACTTCTATCCAATGTTCAATCAACATTTTTGCTCTGAACGATACCGACTACATCACTATAAGATGCACGTATCATGATATTGGTATTTTTATATTCAATTTAATATTCTATATTCTGTATTTGTATCCTAAATTTATAACGAAAATGTATCTGTTCAAGACGTGCTGCATACTGCATTGGAACTCTATCTTTTCCTTAAAGTTACTTAGGGATTTTGTCTATTATACGTCCTGGAATATTTTCATACAAAATAAATAGAGATTTACACTTTTATATTACACAAAATATTTATTTCTTTAATTTTTAAATATTATATAAATATTTGCAAATATTTAAAAACATTTTTATTGCTGGCAATCTTAAACAAAATTAATTATAAATATGTGGTTCAAAGACATTAACTTTAAAAAAATAAATAACTTTTTAATTAAAAATAAATTATATTTAAACATATTAATTTTGGTTTATTTTTTCTTTGTTATTAAGAACAGCTTTTTTATTTATTTTTTTTAAGTTAGTTAAAAAAATATAAATATGCTCTCCGGCAAAAAATTTCGCCGCCTATAATTTTTGATTAAATATTCCGATTTTTAAAATGTTCTTATCAGTTTGTAAGTACATGTATTAACATTGTTTTTTATTATTCTGGTAATATCTACTTTTTGCTTAGGTGGTATTATACGTGAATAAATAGAAAAGTTGTTTTTGTACGGACTTTAAAACACCCTGCTGATTTTGCTTAAAAGTCCATTTCTATCTATAATCTCGGTGGTATTCCAGATATTCTGTTTTTGGAATTACTCAATTATATTTTTTCTTCTAAGGTTGCACAATTTTAAATAAACAAAAATACCGATTTTGAGGTTATTTTAATTAAAAAAATTTAACGCACTAAAATTGTTTTAAAACACAAAAATCAATTTATTAGCGGATATGTACCCTCTCGCAGCAATAACAACTGGCAATCTTCTTGGCATAGAGTGAATAGTTTTTTTAGTTTTTTGGAATATTCCTCTACCAGAGCCAACCTTCTTTCATTCTCTTTTTCTTTTTCTTTTTCTTCCTGGGAGCCGTCTTGAGTCACTAGCAGGCAGCGCAGCCTCTTGGGCTTTTGGGGCCTAATCTCCCATTATCTTTTATATCAATCCTCCCATTAGTTTTATTCCTTCTACAAGTCTGTACAACCCCGAGACTGGTTGGTTAATATATTCCTGTGGGCTTATTTCCGGTTGCCGAAATAATGCTGTTTCTTATCCCTCGTCGTACATTCTGCAACTTGAGTTCCCCATTGTATGAGCCTATCTTATGTAGGTGTCTGTGATCGTGCCCTATTAGCAACCCTACTGTTATGCGAAGTCTTTTCCTACTTTTTCTAAGTAGTTTTTCCTTCGGTCTTCTGGATAAGCCCCTTTTTCCATGTCTAATTCTACTGAGGTTTTTCCACTATTCCTCGTGTTTGTTTCGGATCCATTTCCTGCTTTGCCCTCGTACTGTGGTTTCGGTCACTGCAAGGTTAAGTTCTGGTCCAAAGTATGGTATGGATGATCCCTGTCTCGCTAGCTCATCCGCTTTTTCGTTGCCTTCTATTCCCGAATGTCCTGGTACCCACAAAGAGTTACTCTGTTGCGTTTTCCCAGGACTTCCAGTTCTTTTTGGCATTCCCATGTCAGCTTGGACGTTACCTTGCCAACACCAACCTGACGTCTACCAAAGTTCCTGGTGACATAGGACGACGGCAAATGGTTATTTGTAATTTATCTCATAAACTGACAATCGAATTAGAATCTGGGTTGCATGCGGGCCATTTCAATCTTTCAAATCCAACCTCATCCGAATACTCATTTACCACTTGGGCAACGTGAGGTCTAGTGTTATAATGCATCAATATAAATTAGTTTACAATAAAAGGCACAAGTGAAACCACCACATCTTAGAGAACGTCTTTAATGTAGCGATGGCCGATTAGACCTGCA
>JAHBCN010003389.1:0-75907 GCA_019359885.1 Listronotus oregonensis | reverse complement strand
TCAAGTTTTGATAATAAAAAAATCTGTACATTTTTCCACAAAGCAACCTATGTTTTCATGTTGAATAATATACTATATTTCCGTTACCGAAATTCAACGAGCCACTTAGAGAAAATTATATAGAGCACCAATTAATGATGTAAAGAAAGTATCTTTCTAACTTGTTTCTTGTCTATTTCTATCTTTATCGAATAACAGAGTTCGCCTGCTGGAATACATTCTGTAAATTAAAACACCCATTTTTTATTTTTGAAAAAATGATAAATTCTGTCCATTTTATTTCTGTTTTGCATATTCTTACTAAAATTTAGACATACGGGTTTCTCCATAGGGAAAATTATACAGGGTGTCCGGGAAAACGTGAACATCTCCTGAATGAAAAAAACCCATGAAAAGAATACCAAAAGTGCATAAAAACGTTTTTCGTATAGGCCTCCTCTTCGGAAATATTGGCATCCAAAGAGCTCCAGGAAAATCAAGTTTTTTAAACATATTTAATTATTAAACCACCAGGTATATCAATTTAAGACTCTTCAAATTACTATCAAAGAAGTGGTGGTGTGATTTATGACCCCTTTTTTTACGCCCTGTATTGATAAGAACTTTGGATATCGTTTTTTACAAACCTTTAAAAACTGACTAAAAATTAAGTACTCTTTATTCATGTCGCTAATCCTAACCGTTTTCGAAAAATCTTCACCTTATTGATACTGTTAGTCCCCTAGTCTGTCGGGTTGAATATAAAAAGAGGAATTTTCTCCTCTCATCAACGTAATGGTCTTCATGAAAAGTAAAAATTTTAGTTTAAGTTTCGGTAATTGTTTAGACTTCACTTTTTCAACTTGAAAAATACCAATTTTTTTTATTTTTAAAATTAAAATTAACACCGAAAAAAATGATTTTATTTAAAAGATTTCTAAAAATAAGGAAAGCCACAATAATGGTACTGAACTGTACAGGGTCTTTGATTATATTTACGTGGCTTCTGGGGCCTTTATTTTTGAAGAGAGAAAAAGGTTTTATATAAAAATTGTAGAATTTTTTCCATATTATCGTTTTGAAATTACCAGTAAAAAAATGTAGCAATAAAAAAATGGAAAAATATAGGCAACTTCAACTTTTGTTAAATAAAACACCCTGTATATTATGCGCTACAACGAAAGATCTTTTTTTTTTGACTTCAAATATGTATACATTGATGATATTTTGATGAACCATTTTTTAGATATTTTAGGGTAAATTATTAATAAATTACAAAAAGTTTCATATTAGTATGAAGAAAGCCATGGAAACAATAAAATTGTTATGTTGCTAAATTTGGTGAGGGTTTTCTCTGGACCAATAATGTTTATTTTTGCGATTAAACATTTCTGCTAAAGTGAAAAAATACTTGTCGGTGAATAGGATTTTATTTAAAAACTTTGAATCCTGCTGCATAAACCTAGCTATTTCCAATGCATACGGACCTGCATGTTTTGTTCAGGAAGATTCTGAACGGACATAAGTAAATTTATAAGGATACAATTTTTAAAATTTTAAGGTTAAATCAATTTTATAATCTGTTTTATTAAGTTCAGATACCGCATCCAAGATTGATATTTCAGGATTTTCTAAAACTATTAAAAGTAGTAAGTGCTAGTCCAATAAAAAAAGTATAATAATTATCCTGAATAAACAAGAATATTCAACACTTTGTTTTCATATCGTGCTGCAGTCCTTTTCTTTAGTTTAAAGCTTTTTCGTTCAATAAACTTTCTTACTATGTACCTATTTAATAGTATCTATATATGGTACCCGTTGTTAAGGATATAATAAGTAATATTCCCTTTGCACTTTCGTCGCATTATTATTGTTACCATAAAAAAGACGCATAATGGCGAATTTTTGTTCTTCTGAATAGCCCATCGACAAAAAAGCAATACAAACTACTTTTAATAGTTAAAACAATAAATTTTAACTTTTTACAATATCAATACGTCAAGTTTATTAAAACAATTTGATTTTTTTTTAATTATATACGTGTTAAGCTTAAATATCTTAAAAATGGTTTATCCAAATATCATCAATGTATATATATTTAAAATCAGAAAAAAAAGATCTTTTATGGTAGCGCATAATATACAGGGTGTTCCATTTAAAAAAGTTGAAGTTGCCTACATTTTTTCATTTTTTTATTGCGATATTTTTATCTGATAATTTCAAAAGATAATATGGAAAAAAACCTACAATTTTTATATAAAACATTTTTTTCTATCTTCAAAAATAAAGGCTCCAGAAGCCACGTAAATATAATCAAAGACCCTGTACAGTTCTTGTTGTCTTATCTCTAAAAAGTAAATCCTGGAATAAAATGATTTTTTATTCTATAACTTAAAATCGCAACTGTTGGTTTTGCTGGAGATGATTGAAAATTTAATATTTCCGATTAAACGGGGGCATATCACTTTTGAATATTGATTCATGTTTACTTTACGGAATTTATTCCAATTTATAGTCAGAGATTATACACGGAAATACAAAGCAGGCATTTTTCCAAACTGCTATTATGCAAAATATTTGAATTAAATAAACAAAAAGTATTAGCAAAAACTAAAAAAACAAACTCAGTGATATAAAACATTATATCTATATTGAGCTTTAATCCACACAATAATACTTAACAGAATATATATGTCATTTAATCTTAATGTTATGCATCGCTCCCACAATAAAATCTGTTTGCAGTTGCATGAAATACACACATTGCAAATCGGTTTAAAAACACTGATAAGACTATCTAGATTATTTTAAGTGCTTTTTTTTAATTACTTCAAGCAGTCATAATTCAAGAACAGAGACAAGTAATGTATAAACCATGAGTGATTCATAAAAGTTAGATCTACCTAAAATTTACCAAAACTAAAAAGTTGTGTCGCCAAAAAAAAATTAAATTTTTGTTAAAAAAATCATACTAAAATAATGAAATGTATTGTAAAGTCAATCTGATACACGATACTAGATATACGGGGTGGCTAAATGAAAACAAGTAAAGATCCTTTTTAAGTACTTTTAATTTTTTTTTTGAGAGAACTCTTAAGCCTATGCAGCAACCTTTATCCGCAACCCCTTGGCCAGGGCGAATTCCACCCTAAAATCTTAAATGGAAAGGAGAGTCAAGTTGCACCTTGTCTGAAAGCTTACCTAAATTTAGCCGTTATGATTCAGTGGTTTTCGAAATACAGAATTCAATCCAATCCCTAGGCACCCACGGTACGTTAGTACTTAGGCATCAGCCTTCGTGGACTGTCCCAAGATAAAAAAACAATCCATGGCTCTACAACCCGGGGTGGGTCTTGGTCGCCTCAACAATTCTCCTCCATTCTCTCCGATCCTGTGTGGCTTCTTCCCAATTGAGCACCCCCAGGGTTTGAAGGTCCTTGCGGATATTATCCCGCCACGGAAGTTTTGGGCGCCCAAGTGGTCTTTTGTTGTTAGGGGTTTCTTCCCAGACCATTTTAATTAGCCTTGAGTCGTTACTCCTTTGGACATGTCCCAGCCATCTTAATTTGTTTGACTTAATTTCTTGTACTATACTTGGACTATTATATAGTTCATATACCTCGTTGTTCGTGCGCATCCTATACCGCAACGTTTGTTGATCCCAGACTGCACCAAATATTTTTCTAAGGATCTTTCTTTCAGAACGATTAAGTAGTAACGTGTCTTGTACGGTCATGGTCCATGTTTCGCTAGCATAAGTTACAACTGGTCTTATAATAGTTTTATAAATATTTATTTTTGTTTCTCTGGTCAGGATTCTTGATTGTAATGATTGCTGGGTTGCGTAGTAGCACTCATTTCCTAGTAATGTCTTATACAGAATGTCCAAAGAAAAGCAAAATATCTTTTTTTTTTTGAAGATTTCCAAATAACAGCAATTAAACTAAGTGCTGAAACATATATTGCGTTTTAGCGGGAGCGTCTTAACGGGTCCTGTTTGGCTGGATAAAAGCGCGTCGGCCACACATCTCCCGTTAAAGCGCTGTAACAGGAGTCACTGTGGTCAGTCTTGTTCTATCAGCAGAGAGAATAAGTGGTAGGTCATGTCAAAATTGTCAAATTTGGAAATTGTTTGTGTTTTTGAAGCTGCTGGTTTACTCAACAAACCGGTGAATAGAAGATATTGGGCTCATCCTTTCCACTGTGAGCCCGAAAAGAGTAAAAGATTTTCTACATTTTATGATAATATTCGAAAATATTAAACTAAATTTTTGAATACTATAGGATGTTTATTAACTCTTTTGATGAACTTTTAAATATTGTACGTCCACATATAACTATGCAGAAACTTACTAAAGAAATCCAATTTCACCAGAAGAAAGATTGACAATTACGCTAATGTAAGAAAAAACATGTTGTCATAAATACATTTTAGGCACTATAAATGAAACATAACATGACGTAGGTAGCTTTGTTGTTATGTATTTTTATAAATATTGGTAGAATAGGTCACAAAAGCATCTTCTGAAGTTACAGATTCCCGAGGTGACCTGATAGTACCAGGTGATTTTCCCTACGACAAGCCAACTTTTTTCCCTTAAAATGCGATCGATCACAGTACTCTATATCATATATATTGAGGGATGATCTTTTACACATTGAATAAATTTATCCGTGTCAAACATCATAAATCAAGAAACCGGATCAAAACAAACGCATCATATGAACGCTCTCATTAAACTCACAGTGTTGTTGTCAACTTGTCGTTGCTTTCCGGTCGTCCAGTCGTCCCGTTTGACCGCAGCATGTTGCCGCCGCGTCCTGTGGCTGCGTCTTAACCGCATATATATGGACTATCCGATTAAAAACTATAGGTTGTTGTCATCCCGCCAAACAGGACCCGTTAAAACGCTCCCGCTAAAACGCAATGTATGTTTCAGCACTAATGTATATACTTTTAATTGAAAGGAGAAACATTTTTATGGTAAGTAGGGATAGAACGATAC
This sequence comes from Listronotus oregonensis, assembly GCA_019359885.1. Classification (NCBI taxonomy): domain Eukaryota; kingdom Metazoa; phylum Arthropoda; class Insecta; order Coleoptera; family Curculionidae; genus Listronotus; species Listronotus oregonensis. The sequence goes on along the minus strand of JAHBCN010003389.1, from coordinate 70,922 downwards.
CGATATTGGTATCGGTATATCGGCATATCGGCAATTGTTTCCAATTATCGGTATCGTATCATATCGGCAAGCTAATTGCCGATATATCGGCATAATTTGGGCTCTAGTAAATCAATTAATAGAAATAATTTATCCATTTTAAGGCAGGGTTCTTAAAAGGTTAGGTTTAAAACCACAATTTATTAAATAAAAAAAAGACAAAAATTCCATATATATTTTTTCAAATATCGAAAACCGCTGCACTAAATAAGGTAATGTAGATATACCCAAGAAGAGAAAAAAAGACCTACTTAGCCTCCGCCCCTTTAATTCTTAGATTTTAGGGGTAGAACGTACCCTTGACTATAGATTTTATCCTGATCTAGCCTACATAGAAACTACCACATTTGCAAAATTATTTCGTAGGACCAGTTCCCCATATCCATTTGATTTGACCGCTACGTTTTCTTTATTGCTTAAAGACACACAGAAAAAGTCCTATCGTACTTAATATGTTCTTTTAATTAAATAGTAAATATTGAGTATACGCTGATCATTTATTGATGGGTTTTACAAGATGACTGCTGTTAGTTCTGGTTAGAACTGGAAAATAGACCTAGAAAGTGCAAAAATCGAAATCTTGAAACAATTTATACTCAAAATATGGCAGAAAATTATTGGCATATGTGTAGATCTGTCAGTCTGTCATGCTAAGGGCTAAGCTCGACTTTGTTGAAAAAATAATAGTTTTGAAACAATCATACTTACACTAAGTTAAAGTTTTTGAAGGGTTATTTATGGCGTACATATTGATTATTAAAAGGGCATACTGGGCACAATTGGTCCCTTTTTTCTACAGCGGGCTGACTGTCTTATATGGTCAAATAAATTCTATTTTTCTCAGAGGCCCTTAATGTCAAGTATTCGTTGCACTTCGTGGTCTTTCCCTACTTTTGTCTCACTTTTCGGTTGTGCTGTATTACCCTTTTACGACCCTTCTCCATCCTGGGATGTTAATTCAAACATATCATTATACAGATAACTATTACGTATGTACCTACATATACACTTAAGTTGATCCTTAAAAATATGAAAGTAAATTATATATTGTATTTTACTACACGACAAGTTTAATCCAGATTTGTTTACAGAACCTAAATCGCAAATATTTAAAATGAAGTCACGTAAAAATTCCCAGACCGTTTAAAACTTATGGTGACAATTTGTTTAAATAAGTTGCTAAATATTTGAGAAATGTTTCATTTTTTTAAGAATTTAAAAAATGGGACACATGTGTGTCTTTATTTAGCTTGTTCTTTTTATTCCTATTTCAAATTAATTTACCCAATATTTGCATAAAAATAAGTGTTATATACCATATCTATCATTTATTATATTAAGATGATAGGATTACATGCAAAGTATGTCACCATGATGAGCCGTCTTATTTAAAACATATTTATATTATTAAGATTAGGGGTGTGCGAATATTCGAATTTCCGAATTATTCGGGGCTAATCAAATATTCGAATAGTTCGAATCATTCGAATAGTTTGAACTATTCGAATATTTTAAACTATGCGAATAATTCGAACTATTTGAATCATTCAAATCTTGTAAATAATTGAAATATCCTAACTGAAAACTTTTTTTCTGATTATGTAGAAATAAAAATTATTTCTGGCGGCAATTTTAAAAGGTTTGTAATAATTTGAATTCCCAATGTATTTGATTGCTCATTTATATTGAACCTACACTATTGAAAAGTTGTAGTGTTGGTTATTTATAACATATTGAAATATATTAAATTAGCTTTGCCAATTTTTTTCTTAGATTATAAACTTTTAAGAATAGTCTTATAAAAAAATTATGGAAAATACTTTATTTTATTAATAAAAAACCCAATTTTAAATCGAAAGTTTAAGCCTTTCTTTCGCATTATTATTTTTAAAAAGCTACTATGACTCTTATAATAAGCTTAATAATTATTTTTTAAAATAATAAATTTAAATTGTTTGAACTATTCGAATAGGTCGAATTATTTAAATAGTTCGAATCATTCGAATAGTTCGAATTATTCGAATGGTTCGAATCAATCGAATAGTTTGAACTATTCGAATAGTTCAAACTATTCAAATAGTTCGAACTATTTGAATAGTTTGAGCTATAATATAGTTTAAACTATTCGAATAGCTCGAATATTCAATTTGAAATTCGAATCGTATATAACTATTCGATTAGATACGATTCGACAACTATTTGCACATCCCTAATTAAGAGGTTTATGAAATAAATACATATATTCAGTTTGTAAAAGCAGCTGTTCTGTAACATGGTAAATAGAAATAAAACACTGCCTTTCACCACTAATTAAATTGAATTCCTTAAAGAGGGAGAGATTACATGTATGGGCTATAGGGATAGTTACCCTCAGCCCGGCCAAAGAAAAAATAGAATACATTCGTTACGGGGAATCACACTGGCAAAGCATTTAGAGCAAATTTAGGAGTTTCATGTGAAGGCATCATTTGTAAAAATTTAAAGGCTAATTAATGGTGATAAATAAATAAATCACACATAACTTAATTAATTATTTAAAAATTGGTTTAATTAATGTATTTGAATCAATTTAATATTATTCATTTTAACTACGTCACTTACAACATATTTTTCATTTAAAAAAACTGCGACAAGCCCAGCTCCTTTCTTGGATATTCTTATTTATTTAATACTTATCAAATGGATTTTGCAATAAGTGTTCCTATGTGTTTTTTAATAATAAAACACAGTCTATTTTAAAAATTGTATTATTTTTATATAAGGTATTTCTACAGCTATGTGTGTGTATGTGAAGAACAACGTCTGCTTCTTTGACAAGCAATTATTCTTTTGTCCAAATTTTAAGTTACATCTAAGCACAAGTTGCTCACTAATAGTAAGTCTAATTCAATTGTTTAGTTTAAATTAAGAATTATTTGTAAATTGTTGACATGCACCTTGCTTCTCTCGTAACCTCACAGAAAATAATTAAAATGGCGTCGAATCTCAAGATATCGACAAACAATTGGCTTTACTATTTAAAAAAAATCTGTCCCTTATTATAGATTTTAAAACGGTCATTGTATTCCGGCGGCCTGGAATACTGCCCCATATTTAAAGAACCAAATTCTGTCTGGATTCAAATCTTCTAGACGTGGCCTCATTTTTCATTAAAAAAAATATTGCTCACTAAGGCCCAGCGTTAAGAAACTACACGGTTACACACTGACTATGCATGGCTTTTTCCTGAATTTCCTGTGAATTTTTATTACTCCAAATCCAAGAGTGTGTATGTTTACGAAAACTAAATAATGAGAATGAGTCCCGTTGGTAATAACTATTTAACGGACAAGGGTGTTAATAAGAGCGATTTATGAACATGACCCTTAAACGCCGGAAGCCTAGCAACGCTTGTTAAGAGTTGAGATCATTAATCGCCAATTAATGTCCAAGTTAGTTGAAATTTTCGGCGATCGTTTTGTTGTTAAATTTTGGAAAGCACAATTTTTTGTAAATATTTGTCGGGGATGTATTTTGGTTTTAGGCAACTCACTTGCAAAGGTTTTAACGGTTGTTATTAGAATGACAGGGTTAAACATAAACTCATGTTTTCTGTATGTTAAGTTGCATGTACTATAATCGTTTATTAATAAAAAATCATGCAATAATAGAGGCTATTACTGAATGATTTGTATACGTCAATTTATTTATGGTTTGGCTAGTATTCATTTTGATTTGCCATTTTTGATGTGTATATTGACCAGGAGATCTTTAAGATTGTTTGGTTGCCAATAATGAACTAGCATTTAGTTTACGACAAGCGCTATCCAGGGTGCACCACGGGAAGGCGAACTAGCTTTACATTTCATAAATAATCGCCAAAAAAATAATTTTGTTTTGTTTTTGCCTATGTCATGCTCAAACAAAATAACATATTTTGTTAAAAGGGGAAAATTGACATTGAAATGAAAAAGTTTTCACAAAATTTGAATAGATATTTACGTGGATTACATAGTCCGGAAAATAAAGTTTTACAGTATGAGTGGGATGTTTACGGACAAGGCGATGAAGTAGCCAAATCTGGAATTTCGAACTAATACTGTAGAGTTTTTTCGGACGAATAATATACAATATTTTATTTCATACTTTAGTTTTGAAATTTATGTTTTGAAATAATAACGTATTTTTATCTACAAAGTAATTAACTGTCTGCTTTGGAAACGGATTTTAAGATTTTTGTTTACTCGTGGAAACATTGAACATGACGAAAATCCGAAACCCTGTCGTTTTTATTTATCAAGAAAAGTAAATCAGTTAGAATTAGTGTTATTTTACAATATTTTTGGTAAAATTGACAAAATTGGAAAATGGTAAAATTCTATGAAATTTTTCAAAAATCTATGAGGCTACAGGGCAGCTAGTACCAAAAAATCAGCAGAACGGTATGAGAAAGAATTTTGTCCTTTTTTCAATGGAAATGTGAAAGTAAAGTAAATTTCGCAACGAAGACGCAATTATAGCTTGTCTTTATGACCTTGTAAGTAAATGTGCATGAATTTAAATAAAAATTTAGTAGTTGTCAGCTTTTGACTTTTACAGTATTAAATCCGGTAAAAAAGGTTTTACCGGACTTGTCCGGTAAAAAAAATTCTAGCGGATTCAATACTGTAAAAGTTCACTTTCCAAACTAAAACCAATTATCTAAAAACGCATTTTACAATACAGTATAAAATAAGTGCACTTCGCTAAAAGATTTTCCGACAAAAAAAAGAAAGAAAGTTGCCTGTGTGTTTCTTTTACAGAAGATCACCGATTTATTGCTGTATTAAAACACTCTAGAAAAGTTAGTGGTACATTTAGTGAATCCTAAATATTTAAATAAGCTACTAAACTCTACCGACCGCACTTCTAAATCGCTCCCGAGAATTCAGTTAACATCTCTCCGGTAGCACGCTAACAACCTGGGCGTGGCTCGTGGTTCTTTAAATCTCGTCCCCTAATGACCATTGTTTGTTAAAAAGGCTCGAACAACAATACCGGGTACTTCGCCAAGATTAGTCTCATCGCAGTCAAGAAATCAAGAGTTTGGCGCCGATGACACGGCAAGTTTCAACTAAAGCCGCTTATTAGCGGTAACAAAGGATTTGACAAGATGTCGTGAGGGATTCGCGACGTAGGGGGTCCATCCCATTTTGGTGACGAAATCTCATGAATGATGTATAATCTATATATGTAATAATTATCGTATTCGCATCAGCAAAAGATTTGTACATAAATTGTAAATATTTTTCTTTATAAACTAGTTTCTAAGCCCGATTCAGATAATAAGCGAGAAATAAATGTAGATAATCCCTTTTCAGTAAATTTAATTAATATCAGATTAAAGATAAAATTGTTTCTAACTCTAAAGAAATGCCGAACTATTTGCCAAACAATTTGCTGCTTATTCTACCCTTGATACTCCCGTTAATCTTCCCTTCCAACAGTTGCAACTGTTCATAAAATGTCCGATATCATTTTTAAGGTTAAACAGATCTATTTTTCTTTTAATACCAAAAATTGTCTGGGCTAGATGGCACACCAGCAAACGTCTTGGAAAAATGTGTTCCTGAGCTTACACTTATTTTAACTTGCCTCTTTCGAATCTCTTACGACACGACCATTTTACCGGAGAGCTGGAAAGCTACACGTGTGCAACCACAAAAAAGAATGCAAAACTCACCCTTCGAACTATAGACATATATCTCTTCTTTCGGTTGTTTGTAAGATAATGAAAAAATTTAATAATTCCCGAGTCTTAAAGTACTTGGAAAACACAGATTTTTACATGACAGAAAGTATGGATTCCCTCACCGAAGATCGCTAGCTGATCTTCTTTCCTTTGTCTCACATAACTGGTATAAGTTCCCCGAGTTTCTTGGTGAATCCCAGATTGTCGAACTTGACATATCCGAAGCTTTTGATAAGGTCTGGAATGATGGGCTTCTTAACAAACTTCCTTCCTACGGTCTTCCACCTAAGCTTTGTTCTTGGCTCTACAACTTCCTTGCTAATCGACGCATATCAGTTTTTGTGGATGATCAGTCTTCCAGCTTCTACCAAATTACTGCCGGTGTGCCTCAAGGCTCAGTACCAGCACCAACTCTATTTCTTCTTCACATTCACGACCTTCCCTCTTTCACAATCAATTCTATCCATAGTTTTGCTTAATATTAAATTTTTAAAGCCACTCTGTAAGTCTGATTTGAAAAACACACGCAGGTCAATGCATATATCTCTTTCACAAGACCTTAAGTTAATCTTGGATTGGGGTGCCAAAAATCTTGTCCAGTTTAATGCCTTTAAAACACAGTCATGTTCGCTATCGCGAAAAATGTCTGCCAACGCTCATCCGTTACATAAGAGCGGTCAAGTTCTGCAGAACAAAAAATCGTTTAATCTTGCAAATGTTACTTTTGAGAATAACCTTAACTGACACAAACACATAACATTCATAGCCTCAGCAGCTTTAAAAAAGCTTGGATTCCTTTTTCCAGACAGAAAGTATTTCTCTCCTTTTAATCTGTATACTTTTTATGTATCCCAGATCAGACCCTCTTTAGAATATTGTTCTCATGTCTGGGGAATGGCGTCTCCTACAAAACTTAGCAATCTTTACTTAATTTAAAGAAGAGCTATTCGTCTTATTAATAATCCCACACTTAGAGAAAAGCTTCCTTCTTTTGCCCATCGAGAAGCTGTAGGGATCTGTCCCTCTTTTATAGGTATTTTCACAGATTTTGCTCTGAGGGGTTGGCCAGTATAATTCCTCTTTTGGCAGCTCCCAACAAAGAACAGACTGCCATTTTTGCGTCCAACTTGAGGGCCCGGGGAATTTCCACTTTGTTCTTTCCCTTTACCCAAAGTGTCCAAACCATGGAACCTGCTAGCAAAATTTTCCCCTTCTCCCCCAAATCCCAAATATTTAAGTCTTGTGTGAATAAACTCCCTATTACCACACTTCAGAAACCCACGGTACGTTAGTACTTAGGACTTAGCCTTCGTGGATTGTCCCAAAATAAAAAAAGAGCGTTAAATAAATTTTTTTTAAATTTAAAGACCCCGAAAAAATTACCAATTCTAAAACCTTATTAATGAGTGGCCAATTCCCGCAGAAAAAAAACAAAAATTCGAATTCTAAGTGTCATGCCTTGCTTAGTTTCAATTGTTCTAAAAATCTCTACTACCTGCCGGTAATGTAAAACAAAATTGTTGTAATTAAAATTAATAAACAACAACAATAAACATTAAAAAAGAAAAACAATGAATGATTCGCAGGTATTTAGCTCTTTAATGGCTATTTATAATCAATAGCTAATCTCTTTATCTTCACTTTTACTTCTTGTAACAATTCTGAAGTAGCTAATTATATTTCTTCCGGTCAGCAGGGACCATTTAAAAATCATATGTGACGTAATTACTAGAGACGAGAGTAGAAAATTTTAAAAAATAATAGGCAATTATACTATAACTAAATATAGGTTTAGGTGAGATTGCATTTTTGTGCAGTCCTTTTTTTTTAACAATGTATTTATTGATTTAAAGCCGGAGTCTCATGCATCCGATTTCCGACGATCCGATCATCCGAAAGTATTTTGATTGGTCAGAACATTGTGGCCCCAAATGTTCTGCCCAATAAATTTCGGATGATCGGTCTGGAAATCGGATGCATGAGACTCCGGCTTAAGTCAACCAGATTGTTTTAATTTGAAAACCAGACTATTTATTTTAAAATTATTTTAATTAGTTTTTTTGATAACATTTTTTTTTCAAAAATGGTGGATTCTATTGATTTTGGCCTAAAGTCTCATTCTAGTATAAAATAAATAAAATTTATATTTTCTTTCAAACAATTAAGCCCAAAAAAATTGTTCAACTGCAAACTCTATGACATTCAGACAATAATGCAAATTTATTTTAAGCAATTTTAAAGTATCAAGCAAAACCATCTTCAACGTTTGTCTTTTTAAGGCTTTAGCTCACTTAAACGGTATGTCTCAGGCCATCTTTTCGACCTTACACACTTATACCTTAAAACGGCATTTTTTAATGTTTAATATTCGTTTTTTATCATGTTTGCTGTCGCAAAAATGGGCTGCCAATACTCATACTTGACTTATAAACGGCAAAGTCAGCGGAACAAAGAGTCAGTTCACCGTAAAAGCACATTATACATTATATTAGACACCCACGGTACGTTGGTACTTAGCATCAGCCTTCGTGGACTGTCCCAAGATAAAAAAAAATACCAATTACTCTTATAAGTAGTAGTAAATTACGATTACCAATTACAAGCATGTTTCTTAAAAGTAATTCAATTATCAATTAAAACTAAAGGTAATTGAATATTTAAGCAATTACTCTATTTAAATTAATAAAACATATTATATTAAACACGATACACTAAACAAAAGAAATATTCATACCAATATACATCAAACGCGCACATCACACTATTCAAACGGCTTTCTCGGCAAGTTCAACATTAAATGACTCTAAAATAAAAGTTTCTTTTTATCCTACCTCAAAAATCAACAGATTTTTCCACAAAAAAAAGTATAAAAATGGTGGCGGTAAGCATCAATTAAAAATACTAATCGGCGCGGAGGCTGCGTTCGCCGGATTTAAAGCGGCCCGCCGAGTTTCAAGATGCTTTTTCTGGTTGGCCCAAATTCGGGCAGTTTTTCCATAAAGAAATGTAATTGAATTTTTCGTAGTAATTCAATTATTTATTATGAAATTGAATTAATTTCTAAGTAATTCAATTACTTTATAAGTAATCTAATTACTTTATAAGTAATCTAATTACTTTTTAAGTAATTGAATTACTTGGGATTCGTAAAAAGCAATTACCAATTACGATTACAATATTCTGGTAAATGATAATTACCTGTTTCGGAAAAAGTAATTGAATTAAAGTAATTCAATTACTAAGAAGTAATTGAATATGATTTTTCAATTATTTTAATTAAATTACCGACAGCTCTGATTCCTGATTCCATTCAAGAAGAGCCGTTCGCCTTATTAATGACACCACCCTTACACAAAATATATCTTTATTGCTTAACGACGGGCCTGAAGGCCTGTTGTTCTTTTATAGGTATATTCACAGCGTTTGCTCGGTGGAATTAGCCAATATTATTTCTTCCTTAGCGGCTCAGAATAGAGTACCACAGAATTCCATTTTTATGCATTTCTTCACACTTAGTTGGTTCCTAGAATGTCTAGGCTGTAGAACCTTCTGCATGTAAAGGTCTTTTCCTTCCCTCCAAGCCCCCAAATCTTTAAACTTTCGTGGACTAATATAGTACTTAGTTTTAACAAGTAATCCATTAAAAAAAAATAAATACGCTCCTGTTATTTCCTGTGATACCAATGCAAAATACAAGTCTAACTTACGTGATTCATCTATAGCAATATTATTACCTTATATTTAGGCTCCACACTCATTTGATTACATACTCCTTCTTCTTTGTACACGCTGCGTCTACATATATGGCTAACAACCTATCTATTTATCAAAAACCCTTCTATTTTGTAATATCTGTCTTCATCTCTACTCACAGGTATCATCAAATCAGTCACGGTTGAGTAATATGTATTTTGAGTTCATGATCGAGCAATCGGGACGAATATGTCGTAAAGAAGATGGCAGAATACGAGGATATGTCAATATTTAATATATTATGAAAAATAAATTGCACATACAGATCTTTTTGCATTTAGGTGCATTTATACAATATTTTGAATGAGATTCAGTATTTATTGCTGTAGTGATAGTATTTTATAATAGTAATTATGTTGTATTAATAAATAAATACTAAGTAAATATTTCTAAGTTGGTCTTTATCTAATGGAGTAATCAAAGTCTTAATAAAAATAATTATATATTTTAAGAATAAAAGTGTGCCTAGTAACCAAGTAACCTATAACAGGAGCAATCAAAACAACCCCAACATTAGCAGGGCCGCCGCCAGAAAAAAATGTAGAGGGTCAAAAAGTTTAAGTCAATTTACTAGTCTAAAATTAATTAAATTAAAAACACAAATAAATATACCACAACTTTAATTTCTAAAACCATACCCTTTAAAATTCCTAGACAATGTTGTAAAATTTAGGGATTTAGACGGAAAATGTTTTTTAGGTAATTTTTGAAAACCCAGGGAGGCTCGACGGGCACCCCCTGACCCCTTCTGCTGAACATCAGCTATAGAGTGTCTCTTGGACCTTCTACCACTTAACCTCATGGTGATGAGAGAGGCAAGTATGGGACATAACAACATAAAGTCAGGTTGGTGACAACATCCTGGACGTAAGAACAGACCAGAAGATTCCCCAATACTCATTTAACAAAAACTTCTGGGTAAAAATTCCAGATCGAAGTGACTGGCAGCAGCCCGATCTCTCCAGCACGGTTGGAGACATCATCTGGTATACCTTCGGTAATAGAAAGCAACGAAAAAGCGGATAAGCTAGCAAGACAGAGATCATACACATCATACTTTGGACCAGAACCTGCCCTTGGAGTGACCAAAACCACAGCACAAGGGCAAACCAGAGAATGGATCCGAAACAAACACGAGAAATACTGAGGGAGCCTCAGTAGAATAAGACATGGAAAAGGCTTCATAAGAACATAAGACATCCTGCTAACAGAGCACGATAACCAAGAGCACATCTGAACAAGATAGGCTCATACAATGTGAAGCCAAGTTGCAGAATGTGCGACGAGTGGGAAGAAACAGCCTACCATATCCTGTGCGAATGTGAAGCGTTGAATCACCAAAGACAGGCATTATTCGGGCAACCGTAAATGAGCCCATAGAAATATACCAACCAACCAGTCTCGGGGTTGTACAGACTTGTAGAAAAAACAGGACTAATGGGAGGATTGGTATAAAAGACAATGGGAGATTATGCACAAAAAGCCCAAGAGGCTGCGCTGCCTCCGGTAGTAAATCAAGACGGCTACCAGAGAAGAAGAAGAAGAACCTATTTGTAAATCAAAGCATCCCACTTAATTTATATAGAGTTCGCCAAACATATATACCCATTTTGTAAATGCGTAAACTGCCTGTCCTAGGACACAATAGGTGAGTCTTGATGATGCCAGGCAATCATGCAATATTTAACTTTTTTTTACTAAACTGAAATTAGTACTTTTTGGCGCCTGAGGTACCTATCAAATGGAGACATCTATTTTTTAAATTTTTGGACGGATTAAATTCTAAATTTTTGTCTTAAGTGGGGTAAGAGGTAGTTGATCAAGCACACCAAAAAACTAAATGTCAAGCATAAAACACGAAAGAAAAATAACAATGACCAGTGTGAAAATGTGAAGGTTATATTTTTTATCTTGAATCGAAAAGCCTTGTTTAAATATTCAACGTTGCCAGAAATTTAAGAGCTAATATACTATTCCAAATATAATATAAATATTTAAAATTTATTAACAATATCACTTAAAATTGGGCACTTGTTTAGAGATATTAACCATATTTTTAAAGTGTCAACACAGTAAATAAAACATAGTTGTTAATTTAGTCTAGTCAACTTAGATTTCACTAAACGAAGACAAATTTTTGAAAAGTTTTATAACGCGAAATCTATTTTTAAGTTCGCAAAAACCCTTGCCGTCAATTTTGACAATTTTTTGCCAGTGTACCTAGCTTTTTTAATTAACCAATGAGGTGTATTTTTGTCATCTTGTTTTTGCTTTCATTATTCTCAATCGAAAATGTCCAGATTATAGCTAGGCATGATATGTCTTACTTCATAATTTACTTTATCACAATTGTATTTCCCCCTTAAACTTAAAATTTAAATAAAGAGCTCACCTCCATGTCAAACTATTGTAACACGTTATCTTTTAATCGAACCAATGATAAAACTTAAGGCTCAGTATTAGCACCTTCTATTTTTTACCATTTCTTCCAATCATCAAAGTTTTGCTGACAATATATTTAACACTCTAATATCCAATATTCATTTAAAATAATAAATTTATCTTAAAAAAGACAATAATAAAAAAGAAATAAAAAAAGCGTATCAAATAAACACCTTAGATATATTATGAATCATATATATTTAAAGATTTATTATGAGCCTTAAAAAATATTTTCCCATTTGTCTTAACAATTCCATAGCGAAAATCATCAGACAACAATAACAATATAGACTGAACACTCCCAATTATTTCATAAGATAACTGTAACAAGATCTATACAATTTTTTTGTTATGTCTTTAGAGACAGGATAATGACATGTTGTTTTGCATTAACTGCATGAAAAGCGTTTACTAAGCATGCAAATCACAAATTCGACAACCACATAATATTGTTTTGATAATGGTGGTGCATAAATTAATTATAATAAGTAAGTAAGATTAGGTATCCAGAAATGTATTAAATTATTATTGGTTTATACAAAATATAAAATTATATATTTTTCTAGTACCTATAAAGACCTTCCCATTTGTGATTTCTACTACGTTTTACTGACGTTTTCTATGCTTTTCTTCCTTAATGTGAATTTTACTTATTATCTCTTAGGTTTTGGGTAATTTTATTTAAAGAATAATAAAATTAGTACAAAGTGTCCGCCGGGAAGGTATACTAATTTGTTTTGCCGCCATTTTGGTAAACATTAGTCTTGACAGTTCATATTTGGCAGTCGTGAAGTAGTGTGGCAAATTTATTATGGAAAAATATTCTATAAACCAACGTGTTTTTATCGTTAAAACATTTTAGCAAAATCAATCATCGATTACTGTGACGATAAGAAAGTTACGTGAAATTTTTGGGAGAAACAACGTGCCAACGCACTATTAATCGTGTAGTGAATGATTTCAAAAAAAGAGGGTCTGTAAGGTGATAGGCCCAAGCATGAACCACGACGTACTGCAAGATCGGCTGAAAACATTACTGTTGCTCAAGAAAGTGTTCAAAACAATCCATCAACCTCAATTCGACGCCGTGCTTGGTCTTCAAAGAACAACTTTGTCCACAATTTTGCACAAGGATTTGCATTTGTTTCCATATAAAATTCAGTTGACACAAGAGCTTCTTCCATAAGACCATTTACGCCGCCGTACATATGTCAATAGGATATTACAGTTCGCCCATGACAACCCCGATTTTCATGAAAAAATCGTAATGAGTGACGAGGCACATTTCCATTTGAATGGATATGTGAATAAACATAATAGTCGGTACTGGGCAATGGAAAACATCAGTCACCTGTGCATCCATTAAAAGTGACAGTCTGATGTGCAATTTTGTCAGGAGGAATATTTGGACTTTAGTTCTTTGAAAATGAAAACGGCGTAACGGAAACTGTAAATGGGGACGATATCGTGATATGACTGAAAACTTTTTAACGCCACAACTGCATGCTTTGGGCTTGATTAACCTGTGGTATCAACAAATCGGTGTCACATTGCATACAGCCAGGATTACAATGGAATTACTGCGAGACCTCTTTCCAGAACAAGTTATTTCAAGAAATGGTGATGTTGATTGGCCTCCACGATCGCCTGATTTGACTGCTCAAGACTTCTTTTTGTGGGGATATCTTAAAAGCAAGGTTTATGCAAACACAGAAACGCTTAAGTAACTCAAACAAAATATTCGTGATGAAATTAATGAAATACCGCGTAAAATGTGTGAGAATGTAATGAAAAATGTGCTCAAAAGGGCTTGCATTTGTGAGGCTAACAGAGGCGGACATTTATCTGATATTGTATTCCATACATAATTGCCGATAATAAATAAAACATTCATCAATATAAGATCCATTTCTTTCATTTAATCAAAATTATACATATTATATATATATATATATATATATATATATATATATATATATATATATATATTTATATATATATATATATATATATATATATATATATATATATATATATATATATATATATATATATATATATATATATATATATATTATATATATATTATATATATATATATATATATATATATATATATATATATATATATATATATATATATATATATATATATATATATATATATATATATATATATATATATATATATATATATATATATATATATATATATATATATATATATATATATATATATATATATATATATATATATATATATATATATATATATATATATATATATATATATATATATATATATAGATACATTATAGTTATATTGACTAGTAAAAAAAATAATAATAAAATAATAAAGCTTAGCTATCTTGGCTTGCTTGATTTTTATCCTTTGTCTCTAGGAGTATTCGCAACTTCGGGTGCCGGTATTAACATATATAATACATTTTCCTCTACTTTAGTCAACAATATCAAAGTACCAAAACATTAAACTTCTACCTACTACTCGAACAACTCTTAAAAATTCTCATTGAAGTTTCTTAAAATATTACCCTTGGTTACACTACTCTTTAAAAGTTCTTGCATGTTTTTAACAATGGAATTCGACTCTTAATATTCTTTGATTTTTTTAAGCTTTAGGTTGACAAAATGTTCTCGAAATCAAACTTAATAACAAGATAGCGGCATTTAATTGACTCCTAAAATAGGCATATTTCATATTCATTAAAGCCATTGCCCACATTAACACAAAAATTGATATTAAGTAGTAAGGCCGATTTCTTTATAATAATAATACATCGCTACTAATGGCACCTTTACAAATTTAAATTACAGCTATAACACATAAACATCAATACTTTCTTATACCTAACAATGATTAATACAACATTTCTATTATAATAATACACCTTCAGTACAGTAAAGTGCATTAAAATGTACCGCCCTAATTTTGTTGAAAATAAACACATTAATCATAATGTTATTTTAGGCTAATTCACTTCTTGTCAGAATGTTGACACAATCTCGCCCCACCCAGAATTTGATCCATTAGGAATTATGCGTTGTTAGACTAATTAAGTTACATAATAAATAAGTAGGTAGATGCAGTAAGGGTGATTCCTATTATACTATTAAGAGAATGTTTGTCACAACATATCCAAAGCGAATAATTTGGATAGCCATAGTTCGATAGAATTTTTCTTAAGACAGCTGCTACTATATCATCTAGGCCATAGTTTTGGATGATAACAAAAATGAAATTCACCAGATCCGCTTCATTATTAAGAGCTCTCTATAGGAAATAAAATAATTTGTTTGAACCGGAAAATTGGCAAAAGATCTGGAAAGAAGTACAACTTGAAACGTAAAAATAATTTTAATTTTAAAGGATAACAGTGGAAAATATTAAAGTACTTACTGCCATTCGAGCTAGAAACTATTTTAGTTTTTAAGCATTTAATTTTTTATGCCATTGTTTAAAATATCTTTAAAATTATTGATTTTTCTTGTGGATGTTAGTTGCAATTTAATATCGAGGTCTTTTTTAATCTTCGAAAGAAATGCAATAAAACAAACCGGTAGTCCTTCAGAGTAATAAACAAAGTAATTATCTTTTAACATCCCATTTAGTGTAGTAGTGTGTAGTGATTCAAAATGTGGGAATCATAAAATGGTGATCAGGATGGACCAAAGTGATCAAAAGCAACCGATCACCAGTATTCTTAATAAATCTACGAAAGTAAAAATTATTTTATCTGAAGTAAAAACTGGAGCCGATCTGCGGCACAACCTGATTTAATTTTCAGGCAAGTTTAAATAGTCCAGTATATGAAGGGACAAAGATGTAAATAAATCTTACATTTTATGGCGATTTAGTTTCGGGATTTTTCGAAAAAGTTTATCATCATTAACAGATGGGAAAGGGCTGACAAAGACCCCTCAATGCCCGAAAAATGGGTTTCCCGCTAATATCTGCCAAAATATGCGAATTGGAGAATTTGGTCTCTATAATTTTTTTTCCAAAAATCGATAGTTTTCGAGATAACTGGATCCAAAAGTCCCCTCATATCAGCTACCGCTCTACCGCTAAAATGCCGCTATCTTCATGGATTCACTTATAAGCGGGCGGACGAATTGTTCCATTACTCGGACGATAATGTACATTTTTTAATCATTCAAAGTTCATCGGAATGGAAAAGCGCGTACCTATCATTGCATATGAGTTTGGGTCCCTTCTGATTTTTATAGAATATTTAAAAAAGCGGTCAAAGTTTTTTTTCACAATATTTTAACAGTATCTCATTAATTTATTGATATATTTTGAAAAAAGGTTTGTTATTAACATTTTTTCTTGCGTTTTGATAAAAAATTGTTTTGCCCATCTGCATTTTTTAGCCGTTTCCGGCTATCTATCCAGTGTGAAATATGGATTTTTCGACGGCCGTTTTTGCGAAAAATATTGGTGTTGCGAAAAAAAATGGTAGGGACCATTTTTGTAGATTTCAAGGTGATCTTCATTTTTTTTGAACAAAAATTCTCCAATTTCCATATTTTGGTAGATATTCGCAGGAAATATATTTTTGAGACTTTGGGGGGCCATTTTCAGCAGGTTCCCACGTCGAAATCGTGATAAACTTTTTCTCGCTCGAAAGCATCCGCGAAGACCTGAGAATTGCGCCACAAATAAAAACTGTACAGATTTATTTACAGCTTTGGGTACCTTTAGGTCTCCAGTTACTGGACTAAAATTAAATAACATCCATAGTTGCGTAATTTTGTAAATTAGGTTATCTCTATTATTACGTATCTGTGGAATGCATACGAATAATAGGAAAGAGAAAAACTATACGTAGAATATATGAGGTATAAAGAGCCGTTTTTATAGCAGGAAATTTTCATTAGCAGGAAATTTTCATTGTCAGCAATAAAAAAAATGCAGCAATTTTTAATTTTAGCAAATATTTATTGAGACAAGTAAAATTACCGAATACCTACTTGAATGTTTGAAATATATTGTTGCAATTTGGGGTTTATCAACTTAGTAAACTATTGTTGAAATTTTTAGTTTCAAAAAAATGCAGCTATAAAAACATGTCGCGATATGTATATCTGTTCCAATAGCTTCATGGCAATTTTATAGGAAAATTTAATTAGAAAAATATAGTGCTGGGCAAACGCTGGCTCTACAGAGAAATGGGAAACGCATGAATTTGTTGATATTAAAAACAATATAAATAAATACTACACAAAATTTTGAAAGCATCGGCAACCAGAGATTTAACACTGCAGGGGCTCCACACTCGTCCGCGAATTGCTGCTGCGATTTTTGGCCGAGATTCGCGTAAAATATCTGCACGAAGAATATGGCCCGTCTACACTCAAGGGGTTCACGGTTACGTTTATTGTTTTCCTTTGTCGAGGGCCCAAAAACTGACATTTAATGGGGAACGCAGCGCCGCGAAGCACGAACGCCAAACCGCGAAACCATCCACACTTGCGTTTCACGATTTTCGCGCACTTTCGCGCTGCGTGTATAGAGCCGTCTTTTGTACGCATTATTATCTTATTATTATCACTTGTTTTCAATGCGATTTATGAAGAAAATAAGTTTTTGGACTATTCAAATCACTTATTTTTAAATATACCAATCAAGTTATTGCTTTGGGTACCAATAACAACAGTAAAGTAGCTGACCGGATTTGTTGTGAGATCGGTACGTAAAAAATTCGTACTGCTGCGTAAATATATAGTTACTATAAGTTTTAAAAATCTTCTCAGTACTTAAAGTTCCGAGAACTTTTGAAATTGTCGACACCGATATCTCCGTAATTCTTGATATCTAGTTCTCTCCATTAAAAAATTTAAAAAGTGTTGATTTTCTTTTTAAAATATATGGTATTACATACTTCATTATTAATATATTCTAGAAGATTCTGCTTTAACATAATTATAATAGCTACCTTACGGGCATTACATAGGTGTTTTATTTATTTATTTATTTTGGAAAGGTAAATAGAAAATATCTACAACTACTAAGATGTCCTGTAAGTAAATAATTACCAACAATATAACAAACCAGAATAATAATTACAATACAAATATGATAAAAACTTGGCGCACTTTATACAAGACGCGTCTTATGAAAAACTTATATGAGATGCGCGGTCGCTTTAGGGTTAAATTGCAATTATTTGATAAGTTGATGAGCAAAATTACGGTGCGGCCGTAGATATAAATGTGTAAGAAAATAATATTTCATAATTTATGTCCGATGTTTGTAGAGGTTGACAAATTATGGAATACACTTGTGAGTGAATTGGCAGATATGCATTTTATTTATGGAAGAGCGAATGGAAACGGTCTTTTAAACGCTTGTATGTCCAAAAATATCCAAATCGCAGGGCACCTTCACCGGATACTTGCGAGAATTCATCAGCGCCTAAGAGATACAGGTTCATTTGAACCTAGAAACCAAGACCGTGGCTGCAATTTGACGGTACGTACACCTGATGTTGAGGAGCGCATCTAGCACATGTAGAGGAAGATCCGGGGATATCGGTAAGGAGAATTGCAGTGCGGGAAAACGTGAGTAGCCATTCTGTGTGAATGACTCTTCATTTTCAACTCCTGTATCCATATCGCATCCAAAGGGTACAAGCTCTTGCTCCGGCAGACTATCCTGCTCGAGTCATCTTCTGTCGTTCGTTATTAAGAAAACTCAGACAAGAACCCCTTTTGGCAAATGTTTTATGCACGGATGAAGCTGGGTTTACAAGAAATGGAATTTTCACCACTATAATACATCATCGGTCTGATAAAAATCTTCGCTGTTGTGGAAAGTCGATACCAAATTCGATTCTCAGTTAACGTTTGGGCGGGAATTATATTCGGCCCCATCTCGTAAATAAGATAAGTCGTAGTACCTCCATTCCTGGCGTATGCATCACAATTTTTAAAGTAAACACCATCCCCGCGCTCTCTCCGATCTCCGCACGGCCTTCGATGTATAATCAGTTCTTTGTTTTTGTGTGTATCGAATCACATCGATGGTAAAGTATATCGCGTTCGCTATAAGCTTGTTTGTTTGTTTTTAAAATTAGATACCGATAAAGTGAGTGTTGAGTGCCATTATGCCTAAAGTTTGAGAAAAAGAAATGCAGTGGTTTAACCGTGAGTAATGTGAATTTTAAAACTCCTACCTGGAAAAAGGATGAAAAACTTGGAGCAGAAAATATTCGAGTTCGAATCTGATGAGTCAGTGATCAACGATCAGAGCTTGACTCGGAGCAAAATTCGTTTAGCACTGAGTCCTCGGCGGAAGAAGGGGAAGAAATAATTAATAAAGGTAATAAATATTATGATCATTTATGATAATGAGAATGTTAGACACTAGTTGGAAAAGACGGTGTACATACTGATTATGATGTCAGAGAGTGGATGGTTTGCTTTGAATTTTCTGATATTACAGACATGAACAAAAAAACCACTGTTATACAAAAACTGATTATGTTATCAGTTTAGTATTTTTTCATGTTTATGATGACATGAACCAAAAACCACTGTCGTGCCTTAACTGATTATGTTATCCATTAGCATTTTTTTCATGTTTATGATGACATGAACCAAAAACCACTAGTATGCCTTGACTGACTCTCTGTTGTCAGTTCTCGCCAGTCAATGATATTAAGTAAAGGGAATTCCCTTTTTTTCAGGGACTCAGCGAACGAAGCAGGTACCACATCAAACCATCCGAGTCTACATTCCGACATCTTGTCGCTATTGGGTTCCGGAGGTTAATACGGACATTCAATATGGTGCTCCCATTCACCCGAATGTGGGAGAATCGATGGTTACACATTGAGAAGATGGGGTTAGAAGTGTAATGTTGAATTAATTAAGAAATATCCTTCGCCCGAAAATGCAAAACATTTTGGGACCTCAAAATTAAATCCATTGGTTACATGCCGCTGTTGACTCGGTCATAAAACGAGATGAACGCCGTGAGTCAACAGGCTCAAATTAGTGCAAGTCTCTCGGCTATAAGTAAAGCAATTACCAGCTTGTTAAATAAAGAAGGGGAGAGGATAGCACGGGCAATAAAGATATTATTGAACAATTAAGCGACGCAGGCCGCCCTTAGCTGACATTCATCATATATTTAGCATGTCCAGAAGAGACCTGTGTCCTTAAACTTGAATAAGGATCTAAAGGACCCTCTTATGGAGTCAAAAATAGATGAATGCTTGTTCGGGGAAGATTTAAGCGAAAGGCTTAAGATAGCAAAGATCTACAAGTTTCTTCTAAACAATTATTAACCGCAAAACAACCTCCAAAAGACGAAGGGAAATTTAAACTGAAACCACCCAAGAATTTTCGGGGAGTTGTGAGGGGGACTCGTAAGGTCAAGCTCCACGAACCCCAAGTTCACCGTATTAATCGGTCAGACACCAGAAACCGGGCCAAAAACATCCCAAGTACGGGACGAGTGGGGAGTCGACGTCATTAGTGGTAGGTAATACAGCAGGAAGGCTTAAACACTTCTATAAAAATGGGAAGCCTTTACCCAGGACAAGCTATTTTGTCCTGGGTGAAAGGTGTAAAAATTCCTTTTACAAAAAGACCAAAACAACTTTTTATCCTGAAACAACCTAGATGGTCATCTAGCGAATTGAAATAGTAAAAAAGCTATCAATAAATTATTAAAATCAGGAGTTTCATATCCCGTGTTCAACCTTGTAAAGATCAATTTATTTCGAGCATTTTTACTATTCCAAAACCAGATGGCTCGACTAGGCTTATTTTGAATCTTAAAATCTAAACCGTTTTATAAAAGATGAACACTTTAAATTAGAGGATCAAAGGTGGTATCCAATATAATTAATAAGGATGTTTCATGTCAAAATTAGATTTAAAGGACGCTTACCTTTGATCCCTATTCGACAACAGGATAGAAAATACCTGAGATTTTATTTTCAAGATATGGTTTTTCAATATAATTGTTCTCATTTTGGTATCAATTTTGCGCCGATGCTTTTACAAAATTGATAAAACCTATAATGTATTTTGAGAAGCAAAGGTTACGTATCAGTTGTATACTTGATGATTTTTTGCTTTTGGGGAATTCTTATAAAGATTGTTTAGAAAATGTCAAGGAAACTATCAACATTTTAGAATCCTTGGGTTTTCTAATAAATTATGGGTCAAGAGTTCACTAAACCACAGCAAAATATGTAGATATCTAGGTTTCTGAATACAACTCTGTGGATATGACAATTGGTATACCAAATAATAAAAAAGAAAACTTGTTTTGCTTAATTACATCATTTGCAAACAAAAAGAGTTGCTCGATTAGAATGTTCGCAAAAATGCTAGGAAAACTGATTTCCAGTTTGTCCAGCGGTCGATTATGGTTATTTATATACAAAAATGTTTGAACGAGAGAAATATTTGGCCTTAATGAGACACAGAGAAAATTTTAATGCTATTATGGAAATTCCAAGTAGCTTAAGTGATGAATTTCAATGGTGGTTACGAAAAACTTAAAAGCAATAGCAAAAGTTTGCTTAAGAAAAATAATTTTGTAAAAGAGATCTTCTCGGATGCCTCCTTAATAGGATGGGGGCTCACTGCGAAAATAAAAATGCACAAGGTATCTGGTCAGAACAAGAGAGAAATCATCACATAAAACTACTTGAACTCTTGGCGGTATTTTTTGGGTTGAAAATGTTTTGCAAAGGACTATCAGATTGCTCGATTTTATGCAAAGAGTGGACAACAACACAGCAATTGCCTATATAAACCGTGGCTGTGGGGAAGCGTAAAATTTCAAAAACTAAACGCATTAAGTCGAACAACTGGCAATGGTGTGAAAGAAAACATTTATATCTTTGCCTCGTACATAAAATCTGGGGATAACAGGAGGCAGACACCGCTCTCGTACATTTCAGATTGACACAGAGTGGTCTCTTAACGATTCAGCTTTACAAAAATTAGTAAAGCATTTAGGAGAACCCACGTTAGATTTTATTTGCAAGTCGGCCAAATACCAAATGTAAATGTTATGTGTGTCATGGCAGAATGATCCCGGATGCCTTTGCAATAAATGCTTTCACCCCTAATTGGAAAATTTTTTCTTTGCCGCTTTTCTCCTCCCTTTAGCATTACGTTCTCAAGACATTACAAAAATTATCACTGATAAGGCTGAAGGAATCGTGGTTGTACCTGTCTGGCCCACGCAGCCCTGGTATCCCGTTTTTATGTCCCTATTGATCTCTGAACCGGTTATATTTCCACCTAACAAAGAATTACTTTCTGTTAATAGAACCCCTCACCCACTATCAACCAAACTTTCCTTGATGGGGGACGATTATGGAAAGCACTACAGATAGCAAAGGTACCGGAAGAAGCTTGGAATATATGTATGGCTTCTCTATTGCAAAAAAGCACTTTAAAGCAGTACAGTTCGGGATTAAAGCTGTGGTGGAATTCTGTTCTCAGAAAAATATTAATCCCTTTTCTATCTCTGTAACAAACATCCTGGAATTTTTAACATTTCACTTTAATAAAGGTGTTTCATACAGTTCACTAAACACGTACAGGTCGGCTTATAGCACAAATAGCAGATCCAAATCTGGCCCAGGATGCTCGCATTAAAAAGTTTTTTAAAGGGGTGTATATGCTTAGACCAGGGTTACCCAAGTATGAGAATACATGGGACCCTACGGTCGTATTAAATTATGTAAGAACTCTAGACAAATGATAATATATAAGTTTAGAATTATTAACACAAAAGCTAGTAACACTGTTGGCTCTAGCAACGGACAGAGGTTGCAAACCTTGTGGCTCATAGAGATTGGCAATATTTATTCTACTGATTCTAGAATTGAAATTGCCATTACTAGGGCGGACCAAAACATCTGCAAGAATAGAAGCCAACCTTATAATGCAATTACCTTTTCTAAAATCAGACCACAATGTTTGTGTTGCAAAACTCTTACTACCTATTTAGAAAAAAACAAAAACTTTAAGGGGAAAGGAAAGTCTCTTTATATCCTTTAGAAAACTGCATAAAAAAAGCAACCGCCCAAACGCTAAGCCGGTGGATTAAAAACATTTTGTTAAGAGTGGTGGATGTTAAATAGGTTTAGTCCTTATAGTAATAAGACATGCATCCACATCTGCGGCAAAAAGGAAACATTAAATATAGGATACAATTCGACTCTCAGCAGGTTGGTCTAAAAACTCCAGGATGTTTGCGGAGGTATATAACAGACCCTTAATATCGGAAAAACTTTTGCAGAAACCGTTTTAAGCGGTTAAAATTTTAGCTAAAAACTATAGCGTATTAGATATTAATGTTTACAATTAATTATTAGTCGTTTATTGTTGTTCGTTCCGAGTTTATAATCGTTGTTCGTTTTTTCTATTTTTAGATCTATTAAATATATTAGGTTTTTTTCTTGTAAGTACATGCAAAAAAAAAAAAACTTATAAATGTACCTAACCTTATAGTTAGTATAAAATAAATAAATGAGACCTTTATAACTTTGTGTATATATTTTAATTAAAGAATAATAATAATACTGTCGCAACAAATCTCTAAATATCTACGACTTATCTTATTTACGAGATGGGGCCGAATATAATCGTTAGATCAAACGAACTTACCTGTGAAGTTCGATCCAGATTATATGAGGCCCCATCGAAGTAAATAAGAACCCGCCCTTCCCGAAACTCCGGAAAAATTGTTGCGACAAGCTTTGAAAATGACTGATTATACATCGAAGCTCGTGCGGAGATCGGAGAGAGCGCGGGGATGGTGTTTACTTTAAAAATTGTGATGGTCACGCCAGGAATGGAGGTACTACGACTTATCTTATTTACTTCGATGGGGCCTCATATAATCTGGATCGAACTTCACAGGTAAGTTCGTTTGATCTAACGATTCTTGGCGATAGACTTATTGACCATTTTTTCTACCCCTGAGGTAGGTTAATTTTATAAATCTTTCGAAAAGTCACTTATTTCTTATACTAATAAACATTTTAGGCCAAATGGTCAAAGTTACCTTACTTTCTAATACATGATCTACCAGCACTTTTGGACGAAGTTCCCATAGCACAGAGGCAGAACATGTATTTTATGCATGATGGTGCAGCTCATTTTCCGCTAGCGGTGAGGAATCATTTGAACCAAGTTTTTGAGAGGCGTTGATAGGACGTGGTGGTCCACAAGTTTGGCCAAGCAAGATCACCAGATCTTAATCCACTAGATTTCTACTTCTTGGGGCCACTTGAAAACTCTGGTTTACTCAGTGCCGATTAATACTTTCGAAGAGCACCACACGGCAACGCATTATTGACTGTTCCAATCAAATTCGTACAACACCTGGGATATTTCACAGGGTACGCAGATCGTGGAGAAGAAGAGCAGGATGTCTGCATTGAAATGAATGGTGGTCACTTTGAACATTTACTATGAATTAATTAAGGTATGCATTATTTTAATAAAGAATTTTGGTATTCAGTTTATTTCGTTTTTTAAAACAATAAGATGTTTTAAAAATAATGAAATTTTAATTTTTCAATTAATTATTTGGTTACTTTTGAAACGCCATAACATTCATAAGTTTATGTTGATTAACCAGTTAGCAACCCATCAGAGCAAACTTTTTGCCTTCAATTTTTCTCGAAAACCATCGCTCTGGGCGATGTGCAACAAGAGTACCTTTTGATAGAAAGTATGTAGTTTTCTAAAAATGAACCCACGTTGCGAAAAAATATCCTGAAAAAGTTGGGTTCACGAAACAACTCCCTACCCTTGCAAAACTTACCTTCCGATTTTCCAAATAATTTTTCAGTATCACCATTTGATTTAGAGTCAAAATTTATGGCAGAGGATTTTTTTTCGAAATCTTATCTCGTTTTTTAAGCCTATAATTTCAAAAAACCGTTTTTAAATTCACCCTTTCAGTGCCCCTAACTCCTTAATATGCATTTTCCGGGCCCTATACTTATAGGAACTTTTTTACTATTTTTAGGGAGTACTATCACCCCCGAATTTTTTTTACACCATTTCAATGACACCCTGTATATATATATATATATATATATATATATATATATATATATATATATATATATATATATATATATATATATATATATATATATATTTGGAAACAGAAAAAAGGATATTTTGGTTGCTATCAATTTAAGATACAGGGTGTTTCATTCAAAAAGTTAAAGCTGCCTATATTTTTTATTTTTTTAATGATAAGATAATATAAAAAAACTACAACTTTCATGTAAAACATTTTTTTTTCTACCCTCAAAAATAAAGGCTCAAGATGCCACGTAAATATAATCAAAGACCCTTGTACATATTTATGTTTTTTCGCACATTAAATGGCAGCAATATGATACAAAATTTCCTAGTTTGAAATGTGCTTACAACTGTCTCATTACTTTCTTTTAACTGTACTTAATAAAAAGTACTATACTATAAGCACCATGTGTGGTCGTCATAGTCCATTCACTTAGTTTTATTAATACGCTGGCCATTCATAATAATGAATATTGTTTGAAGTACATTTTGATAAAAATTATGGGACATAAATTATGCGGGATGCTTCTTACATCTAAATAAAAGCTCTTATAAAAAGTATTTTTTATATAAAAAACAAAAAAATGATTTAATCATAAAAATCGCCATGTATGTATACGGTGAAAAATGTAAAATCGGAGAATGACTAAATTGATATTTAAAGATCAGACAAAATGGTACGATTTTAGTTTTTTCTCCCACTTTAAGTACTTTTGAACTTATTGTACATTTGAACTCGATCCAGTACAGAAGAAACCATGATATTCTGTAGTAGATTTATAGCCAGGTGATTGGTGGTAGAGGCGAAAATGAAGACCTGCATTATTTTACTGACACTGAAAACCAAGAATACCTTTTTGTAAATTTCTTTCGTTTCAAGTTTTGAGCCAAAGAAAAATTTTAATAACATTGTGGGTGCCGCCAATCTTGGCTGGAGCTTACATTACGTCATATGAAATCAAGTTTGACCGTTGTCAAAAGTTAGGCACTTTGGTGCACATGCATGGTGTGTTATACCCATATACATAAACAATATCACCGTATCCTTCGTTTGTAAACTCCATTTTCTTGTGATTTTTTCCAATAACAGATTGACAAGTGTCTAACTTTTGACAAAGGTCAACCTTGATTTTATATGACGTAATAGTTTGAAAGCGCCAACTAAGATGAGCGGCACCCACAATGCGATTAAAAATTTTTTCTTTGGCAAAACTTTGTAGTGAAATATCTTGGAAAAGACGGAGAATTTGCAAAAAAAAGTATTCTTGGTTTTAGATTTAGAATTAAAAAATTAATTCGGTTCTTCATTTTTCGCCTCTACTTACCAATCACCCTGTATATACCACCGCATTGAACCTTCCTTCGATAAAATTACATACACCAAGTCCTTTTGCACTCAGCCATCCCCAAACATTTACCGAAAATCATCCACTACTGTCCTTTTGGGTATATTTTTTTTTATCAAATCATATTCCTTGAGGCCTGTGTACCTTAAGTATCCCATTGTAGCACGACTGAAACATTTTTTCATCGATGAATATAATATTTGCCCAAAAAATCGGAGGTTACAAGTAAAATTGTAGAGCAAATCCAATGCGTTGTTCTTTATTTGCATTTGTTAAAAATGGATTTAAGGCTGCTGGGTGGCAGCGCAATTCGGATATTTGCCTTATTCTTCGCCATCTAATCGATGGGGATGCTGGAAAATTGCTTTCCGTTTTTGCTGTAACAACAGATTTAAATGGTTGTTTTCTCAAAACATTAACTACATTATTGTCTTGTTCTTGATTCGATAGTTTGGGGCGACCACTTTCAGCCATTTTTTTTAACAAAATGAATAGTACTCTTTGGAATGTTAAGCTCTTTTGCCAGATCCCTTTCTGGCCAACCTCTCTGCTCAATATAATATATAATTAATACTTTTTGATCCAAAGTTGAGTTTGGCATTTTAAAAAATATTTTTAGTCACTGACAATGGACACCTGTTTCTTTATTAGGTTTTTCAACCAAGCGAAAAAGAATTACCCAAGATTTAATGGCCGTTAGTGTACATGTGTGCATAGTATATCATCCTTAAATTTCAAAGTGTTGTGTTTACATTTAAGAAAAAAGCTTGGTAGTAATTTTAAGGTCACCCCGTATAAAATAAAGGTTCTATAATTAGTTAAAAATCGCTCGCTTTAATATTTAAGAGTTTCTATATTTATTTCGGTGTTTCATCTCGCAACAATCACCTGTCACATTCAAAAATGATCAATAATGTCCTAATAAATAATTATGGTTCCAATATACTTTTATGTATTCACATTAATTTTAACGACACACATCAATTCCATTAATATGCTGTTACAAAATAATTTACTACTGAAAAAGTTATTACTTAACAACTTAATCTTAGTTCTTTCAACATATATCCGATAACAGCACGTAAACAAACGTTTAAAAATAGCCACTAACGACTGCTATTAATTATTATTACTGCTACAAGAAGAAATAAAATGGCTGACGCCAGTAACAGTTTCTCTGAGACCGTCTGGACCAATTTTCAGATTTCTTCCGTTCGACAGAAATTTCTGTAAATGGGAATCGACAATCGCTGGTAAACAACTATAAATAACGTTGTAACTTGTTGATATACTTTTATACAGGGGGCAGTTGACAAAAACATATCTTATCTACCTGGTACAAGGGTATCATTAAACTTATGTTTGACGTCCTAATTTAATTTTGTCAAATTTGCTTAATTTTTAAATGGAATTATGCTTATCCCTTTTTTCTGTAATGTTTTTCAATTCTAATATAGGTGTTTTAGTCCTCCAACCAGAATTTTCACTAAAAAGAATTCTTTAACGTTACCATCGGCATAAAGACCTATATTTTCTACCTAACAAAAAGCACTTCAAACCTTACGACCATAAACTTATTGGCATTTTTTTTCACGACGTAGGCATTAAACTATAGAAAAATTTTGGCGCTCCAATTCAATATTTGTTTAAAGTCCTATGAAAATATCTACATAACCCTTTGCTTGCCTTCCAAATCATCAGGCTTAGAAACTGGCTTAAGAAACTGAATATTAGAGTGAATGAATGAATAGGATTAACTGTGGATGAGAGAAGATTATTTTTGTAAAGAAGAAATGGAGTTGGTACTGAGCCCTGGGACACACAAGCATTAATTTGGTAGAAGCTGAAAGGGTGACCATCTACAAAAACTGATATACGTCGATTAGAAGGAAACTCCAAACCCAAAAACAAAGTTTAGGTGAAAGCAAGTTTGTTAAGGAGCTCATCATGGTCAAAGATTTGGATATGTCAAGAGCAATGATCTGGTATTCAGTAAGAAACTCAAGAGACTTGTTCCAGTTGTGTGAGACAAAGGAAAGAAGATCTACTGTGGATGTTTTGTGACGGAATCCGTAATATAAAATTTGTGTTTTTCTAAATACATTAAGATGGAAAAATTAATGAACCTATACTACGGTAACATAACTTATCAGGAAAAGCGTATGGTCTAGTCGCCATTGGAAACAAATTTTAGATAATTTTCAAACTTCAATATGTCCTATCATATTTGTCAAATATTAAAAAAGTTTTTGCGTACAAACTGAATATCCGAAATTCTGTATACAATTTAGTTGAACGGTTGCCAAAACGTGAAATTGTAAATATATTTAGAGGGGAAAATGTCGCAGTTTTGACCATTTATAAAACCATAGCTGAATGTGAACAAGGTATACTATGTGTAAATCTTCCAAAAAGCGGGTGGCTTAAAGCTTTGACTAATGCCCAGTCAAATAGGTTTGTGGAGTACGTAAGACTGATTGGGAAGATCGACTCGGAAATTATGTCATAGATTTCATGTAAGTCACATGACCGTTAGTCAAGAACTAAGCAGAAAGGGGCTGAAGTATTAAAATGAAAAAATGTCCAAAATACACTAAAGAACAGTTGCACAGAATCCCAATTTTGCCGGGCATTAAAAAGACACCTCTTCACAGCCAACAAAGTTAAGATCATGGATGACGTAATCTCATTTGCAAATTAAAGGTAATGACGGATTTTATGCAGATGACTTACTAAATTGTCCAAATAACGTCAAATATAAATTAAAAAATAAATTTGAGGACAAGTCAGGCGTTCCATATCAGCGATGGGCATTTCAAGGCCGTATGTTGGACGGGTGAGGGGTGAGGCATGATCATATTTAATGAGGATGCCTTCCGAATTGTTGATTTTATTAACACACATCCCCAACGATGAATTATATTTGGATTCGCATCTTGACAACTTTAGAACAACAAGAAATTGGTTAGACCCACAACATCCCATTTGTGCCCAAAAATGACAACCCCGGGCTCGTCTAATTAAAGATTTTTGGGCAATAATAGAAGTAGAAAGGTTACGACGCCGGATATTTCAAAAAATTTAAGAAGTAGAAGAAAATTGTAGAAGTAGAGAAGTAGACAATAACACCATCCAGAACATGATGAGGCAGGTTAATCGAAAATTGCGTACCACTGAAGACCATAAACATTTAATTATAATTTAAATTGTGTTTATTGTTAAGTAGCTATAAAGGAAAACGTTATTAAAATATTATTTTGAATACATTTTACCGTTTTCTTCAAATCGTTCATTAACATTTTTTCCAAATTTTTGTTACATACGTTATTTTATTATACTGTAGTATTTTTATATTTAAATAAATATTTTGTTGCAAACAAATTATAATATTTGTGACTATTAGGTATCCAAGTGGCGTCAAATACAATTTTTATTAATAAAAAAGAATTTAAAAGTTGGATTAAGTGGAAACCTCAAGGGAAAGCAAAATTAAATTTGGCTTTCTTTTATTACTTTATCGATTTTGGTGCCCAATTTTATCAAAACTGAGATTAATATTATTAGTTACACAAAATTAAAATTACAGATAAACCTATGACCTACAACTATTAGGCATCAGTCTCGGCTTAAAATTTTGAAATTAAAAAGACTCCTTTGACGAAAATTCTGAGAAATGGGGGCGTTTCTGATGTGGCATGTTATAGGTCTTTATTTTTACTTGACTTATAAGATTTAATATTGCAAACATCGGAAAACCTATTGACCTACCAAATATTGAGGCATTTTTCGAGACCTACACCCCCAACATCTCAAATCCAATATGTTATGTAATTTATAAACAACCGACTGATTTTTTCTCAGTTGCTAGATAAATAATAGTAAAATGTTATGGTTATACTGGCCTACACAAATCAAAAGACATTTGCCCTAAACATATTTGATACATGCCATATCAAAAACTCCTCAGTTCTCAGAGTTTTTGAATATAAAAAAGTTGTAGGTTACGCCAAAATAAATCCACTCACGAAGTTTCGGAGGAGTATTTTTTATTTGAAAATTAAAATTAGCGACCGAAGCCTATATAAAATTTTTAATGCTGATTTTTCTCAAAGTACGAGATTAACTTTAGGTTGAAAATGGATCCGATTTAAGAAGACGATTCATTTCCTTAAGGAGCGAGGAATTTTGCACCAACAAGAATTGATATATTCCTTTTTCAATACGTCCTTTGAGGCTGACTATCCTCAGCTTAGCAAGTCCATTAAGGTGATAAGCACGACGCCAACTTCGTTCGCAATCATATACACGTCATTAGATTACGGTCTTTTTCGTCTAGAACCGCGTTTAGCATAAAAATAAGCCTTAAACGTCTATTTAATAATGTATATGTAACGTTTCATTAAAGGTTCTGATATTTAGAGAGACTAAATAATGTTTCTTTAAGAACGGGTTTTAAATTATCGGGTTTTATGAAAACGGTGTTACTAAAAAAGTGGCTAAAAATTTCAGTCCTATTACAGCTGTAATTATTTTTACAATTTAAAGGCTCACAAAGCAAACCAGGTATTGGAGAGCGGAGTTTGTACATGAATTTAGACATTTTGGTGGTAAACAATTAGATAAAATATTAAAATGGTAATATTTTGACTTGAATGTAAGAATACAGCAAATAGTAACTGCAAATGTTACCATTTTTAATGCTGTAAATGAAAAAGGAAAAAGAAAAAATCACAAACAAAAGAGAATTCAAATTTCCGCCTAGCCGAAGACTTCGGGTTGACTAGCCGAACAACTCGAATATGACAAGAAGAAAAATACTCGATTCTTGCCGTACCGTGTTCCGTCTTTTTTAAGTTTTTTTGATTTCAATTTTAAAAAGGTCTCTTAATAACTAAGTAATCAAGGAGTGTCAGCAAAACTAACTTTAGTGTCTGTGTAGTCTTCTGTAATTGTGAATGGAGAAAATTGCCGTAAATTTATTTTAATATGTAGCATAAGAATGTTAATCCTTTAAACATATTTATTTTTACACAACCACACACCAAAGGGTGGTGTATATTATTCCGAAGTATTTTTTTCTTTCGAACACGCGTCCGGGGTCAAAATTTACAGAATCCTAATCTCAAAAAACGGGGCTAAAATACCAAAAATTCACGTAAAAATATCAAACAGAAAACTTGTTTTTGAATTTCCGACTATTTATTCTTAAAAAAAAAGACTATGAAAAATAAAAGAATCTCCAAATCTCCAAAAAAAGACTATGAAAAATAAAAATTCACCCTCAGAATTAATGTGTACGTGACGTTTTTATTATAACCTTAGTCAACCTCAGATCTATGCCAAATTTGGTGTACAGGGGTTGTGGGGGTCGCTAATCACTAATCTGAAATCAGATTTACAAACTTCTAAATGATGGGTCCATTTCAACGAACCAAAAATTCAAAACTTTACCGATTTATGCCAGATTCGGTAAATAGGAGTTTTAAGGATCACTGATCTCGAATTAGGGGTCAGATTTGCAAAGTTTAAAATGGCGTATCCAATATGGCGGACGAAATTTTCCATAATCAATATTGTTTTTTTTACTGATTACAAAATTCTTATGCACAAACTCAAAAGTTCTATTACTCTATACGTATATCGCTTGAAAGTAAATAGCTATAATAAGCCTAGGAAATATTTTAGAATGTATAAATGATAGCTCATAAATAACGGTTATTAATCTTAACAGCCCAACACCTACATCTCTTTTTGTGCCGCTACCTACTTATAATTAAAATCGTTAAAATTTAACAGTTTACAATTCGAAGTTTTAAAACACTTTAATTTAGTTGCCGCTCTATATAAGCTACCCACTTAGGTAGATATTAAAGCTATCCTATAATCAATCAATAAAACATTGAAGAACCAGAACCAACAGGAGCAAAGAATAAAATTTTGATATCGGACAGGCTTCATCCCACGCTGAATTATTTTAGAAACCATCTCCTAAAACTGTCACTGGGATTAGTTAATTTATAAATATGATTTTAAATTCATTAAGAGTACTGGAACAGTCAAGTGTATCGCAATGTGCCGAGATTCTTTATATAAAAGATGAATTTTTATTTTTTAATTTAAAGTACAAATATTCTGAAAATAGTACGTTCTAAAATTATTTTTTTTCCGGCGATTGTTTATATTATACAAACACTCGCGTCTAGAGACACTCCGGATTCGTATGGCTGGCGAGCTTATTGACAGTGTTGACACATGAAACATGCTTTGTTATGCAGGGACTCGGTGCGTAATTTAAAAAGTAGGCTTTTTCTAAATAATGCATTTAATGTAAAAAAGCAAATTATGGGTCTTTTTTGATACGTCTTCGCATTTTTGCGTCTGAAATATAATTGGGGAAAATAAAAAGCCGCTTTGCTAACCAGAACTAACCATGACCGACTAGAACTTAGGGTTTTTAAATCGATAAATTATCCCTACATAAAGGTTATTAACAAAATTTTTATAATTTTTGATATGGTAGAAGTTATAATTTTTTCAAAAAGCGTAATTATATACTCCCCGGGTTTTTTCTAATACGTTGTTAAAATTTTGTTTATAACTTTTACAAATAATTTGGACAAATTCAAAAACCCTAAGTTCTAGTCGGTCATGGTTAGTTCTGGTTACTTAAAGTGGCTTTTTATTTTCTCCAATTATATTTTAGACGTGAAAATGAGAGGACGTATTAAAAAAGACCCCAAATTATTACATTAAAATGTAATTTTTAGCCGAGTCCCCGCTAAATAAAGCATGTTTCATGTATCAACACTGTCAAGAAGCTCGCCAGCCATACGGATCCGGGGTGTCTCTAGACGTGAGTTATACAAACCTATTCATTAATAGCCCCTTATTAATGCTCGATTTTCCATTAATGAACGATTATAGCATATACACAGCACAAACAATTAAGTCTATTTATAACATTCTCGTTCGAACAACAACTATTAAAAGTTTAGTTGGGTTAGTTCTGATTAGATTTTAAAAAAATGATGATTTTCAAAATAATAACAAAGCGATTTCTAAAAAAAACATTTTAACTAACTAGGACATTAATTGGCGGTTTATGATATAAACTCTTAAATGGTCTCGATCATTAATCGCTCTTATTAATACCCTTGTTCGTTAAACAGCTGTTATTAAGCTCAGCAATTACAGTCAGATTATTTCTAGTATTTCTCATTATAGATGAAACAGGCAAATTTCAATATAAAGTTAGTATTATATCCTACTAGAAGGGGCATACATAATTCTATATTAGTCACATAGGCACAAAGACGAAGCTCAGTAAGTATTTTCCAAAGTTTTCCTCAAAAGACATTTTACACCTAATATGGGACTTAATAAGTGAAAAATAAGAAATTTTGCATGCAAAGTTAGGTTTTGATTATTTTTGTACGGTTTTTATTAACCAAATGCCATTTTTCACTCACAACTTTACCTATTTATCAATCAAAATTTTTGGTTTTTTATATCATTATATACCCTCAGAAACCCCTAACACGTTGAGTGCCACGTCCAGTATACTGGGCATACCAGTTCTTTTCATATAGCCCGCGTCCAGTTAACTGGACGGTTCTAAATAGTGATTTAATAAATATTTATTTATTTTTGGGCTACGGGAATGGGTTGGTTCTAGGGCGGATATAGTTAAAGAGTATAACAAAAGTGGTTACGATTTTAGTCGTAATATCGAGCACGATGTGGAAACAAGCAGTACCAGTGGCGAATAATTTTCCTGATATAATGGCGCTTATCGTTAGGTAATGGGCAGCGTTACCCTCAAAGCACGTGTACATTTGGTTTTGGGGGTTATGGTGTTTGGGTTATAAACTTTGAAGTTTATTGGGTGTTTTTTAAGATGTCTATAAATGATAATGATGCAACCTAAGGCGCTGCCCTTTTAGTCATGATTGGCTGGAAGGGCAGATTGTCATTTCGACAAAATATATCGAATAAGAGCCATAAATATGGGATAAAGTTGTATGAACTCACTACAGATGATGGGTTCGTTTAACATTATTGTTTACACCGGAAAGGGAACATTGGGGTTTTTACAAGATTGTACACATGTGAAAGTGTGGTAAAGGAATTAGTAAAAAATTACTTAGAAAAAGGTCCAAAATATACCTTGATAATTTTTACACCAGTGTTTCGTTGGCTGAATTTTTACATACAAAAAAAAACAGGTTTAGTAGGAACTCTTCGTCAAAAAAAAAAAAGGAAAACCATAAAGAAACTATGAAAGCAAAACTGAAAAAAGGGGGAAAGCGGTTTTTGGGAAAAGAAAGGGGCCGGTTTTACTTACAAACTGAAAGACAAAAGGTATGTTAGGATGAATATTACTGTCCACAACCACGATGGTTGAAATTCAAGGCAAGAGAGCTAATAATAAGAAAATAAAAAACCCGCTTGCATTATCGACTACAACAAGCATATGTCGGGAATTGACCGATCAGACCAAATGATGGCATACTACTCTACTCCTCGTAATATATATATATATATATATATATATATATATATATATATATATATATATATATATATATATATATATATATATATATATATATATGTAATATATATATATATATATATATATATATATATTATATATATATATATATATATATATATATATATATATATATATATATATATATATATATATATATATATATATATATATATATAATCTTCACCAAAACAAAAATGTGAGACTCATCTTAGACTTTCGAGAAAAAGGGTATTATGAAACTCCTGGATCAGTCAAAATAATTTGCAAGTGGAAAATGAGGTTGAAACGACAGAAAATTCCACTTTCTAGAGCCAAATGCTCCTACAGAAAAAGAAAAAGCACACGAAGAGATGCCGTTAGTGTACGGCAACAAAAGTTCAAAAGAAAACTAGGTCTATTTAAACGTGTAACCAGAGCCAGATTTAGGACTGTGGAGGCCCTTGGGCAGATTTTGTGTGGGGGACTACATGTCACTATTCAAAACAAGGTCCACTAGAACGAGTAGTTGTTTTCTTCTGCTGAATCTAAATCTAAAACTCGCTTTTCCGAAAAAGTGGTCAGAAAATTGTTATACAGTATTTAATTATTTACTACACTGTAGCTAATACACTATTGAAGATAGAAACATGTTCTTAAATACTTTTTTATTCCATATGAAAAAAGAAACAAAATGGCGTTTTTTAAATTAAAATTCGTTAAGTAGAACTGAAAATATTGCAAATTTCAGGCAAAAATACCGATTTTTTCCGACTTGTCCGTCTTAACTTGGCTTTTATTTAACATAGAAAGTCCCACAACCGCTCGCTTTATACCTAAGGTCTAAGCTTTAAAATAAGACATAATAGACCCCCTAAATATTATTTAAAAAAGTTACAGCCTCCCCAACGGTTATTTTTGACAAAAAAGCAGCGTAATTTGTTTATAAGCATTTTCAACTAGAAAATATTTAACACAAACGAAGTTTGTGAAATCCGAGGTAAAATTATTCTTCTGCTTAAAACCAATATTTTAAGACTAGCTGAATGTCTTTAAGTTGATTTTTAATCCTTAATAATTAAAATTAAAACTATTCGAAATTTGATCAAAATTATACAGATTTCGATTTAGTCCTTTTTAATATTTTTGGCGTCAAAAGTGTCATTATTGTATGACCGGATGTATCGAAATTTTACGGATTAAAGTAAACAAATACGGATATATAGTTTTTAATATTTAAGAACAATATTTTTATGTTTGTGCAATTATTGTCTATAAAAATGCAAAAAAAGACTGTTTAAAAAGGAAAAAAACGTAAAAATTGCTGACCTGTCAAAATTTGGATATATTTTTTTAGATCTATTGTGGTGGCCCCTCTCTTGTGGAGGCACCGGGGCAGTCGCCCCACCTGCCCCCCCAAATCCGGGCCTGCGTGTAACACTTATTTTAGTATAAAACTAAATCTATTTTAACATCTGGGTTTTAGCTATGGGGAATTTTAACTATATTAGTTAGAGGGGTATATCCAAATTGCGGCCCAAATAGGCAGATAAAAACTTTTTCCCAATTTATGTATGGCAAAATTGAGGCCCAAAAATTCTTGGAATATACTTAATTTGATTAAACCATGGCCTAAACGAAAAAGTTTACCGTTACTTTTAGTGATTTATCACGTCTGAAATACAATTGGGGAAAATAAAAAGCCGCTTTAATTAACCAGAACTATCTATGACCGACCAGAACTGAGGGATTTTAAATTTGTCTAAATTATCCCTACGTAGAAGTTATCAACAAAATTTTACTAATTTTTAATATGGTATTTATTACGGGCCGCAATAATTTATTCCTGAAAATTTTATTCAGGTTAACCCTTATTTTTGGAGCGCAATTTGACAAACCCGAGTTAGAGATACCTTAGAATAGGTACCTCAAAAAGGTACCTGAAAGTTTTTAACCTTATAAAATTTAAAAATAAAAACACATCCTTTAAATCAGCACAGAGTTAAAACTTCTGCCATTCCAACGCTCTTAATTTTATAATGTCAGAATAAGAGATAAATCTTAATCTCCCATAATTAATAGGACTTATTTTAGAAACTAAAAATGGGTCTAAATAAAGTGACATTATTTATTGTTGCATAGTTCTGATAATAATTTTATTCACTGTTTAATTTGACTCATTTTTCAGGAAGGTATTTATTTTTTATGAAGATAAATGTTTAAAGTCTGCGTCTCATCTCATAAATAAAGTTCAGACGATCAAGTTTTGGATAATTATAAAATATTTTTGTGGCAAGACCAGTTTGTCATTTTGTAGTATCTGATAAACACATATTTTTACCGTAAAGTAATTACATTCCTTTATAATAATCTTGCAGATTGGAATTTAGGATTAAAGAGAACTCGGTTATCAAAAAATCGCGAAATTCGACCGTAGAAATTAAAAAAACTTTTTTTGGTGATGATCCATAATGCTTGTACGATAGTCGACATATCTAGCCATAAGAAAATAAATTATAGTTAAAAAAACTAAAAAAACAAGTTTTTTTAGTTTTTTTTTAACTCTTAATTAAGTTATTAACAAAATAATTTATTTATAGTAAAAAAACATGGGATGCTTATTACTAAATGTTAAAATTATTTTATTGGTCGCTATTTACAAAATTAAAGTTATTATGAAAAAATAGTAAATTGCATCCCACGCTTCTTTACTATAATTGAATTATTTTGTTAATAACTCAACTTTTTTATTTTAAACTTATTCCAAATTAATTGGTCATAATTGATTAATGGGTTTACTATCACTGTAACACTCTTTATACTTAAAAATTATTTCTATTTTTTAGTTCGGTTTGCTATAAAAGTTTTTTTTTAACTATAATTTATTTTCTCATTTTTTAATCTCAAAACAACATCAAAAGTAATCTAATACAAGAGCCTTGATTTTTGGTATATGTTTAAATTTATTTTTTTAATTGCGTTTTTTTTATTTTGTTTGTTATTTGATTAATGGAATCGGTCTACAATTTTTTTAAAAGTTTTTTTTTTAATTCAAAATTAGTTTGGAATATTTTTTTCAATATTTCTATTCATTTTTTTCTAAAATCAAAAATTATTTTACATAAAACTTAAAAGCGATCCATTATAATATGTTTGACTTAATAATTCAAACAATTTAAAAAAAAAGCATGTAGAAAAATGCTGTAGCGACATCTATGGTACCATAATTGTACCATTTATTTACTTTACATATATTTCAATGGTTAGAATTTTTAAAAATTATATCGATAAAGAAGAATGACATTTACCATAGTTCTGTGAATGGTATACACTTAACCTGCAAACTAATCTAGATATTTTTTTTTATTCTGATGATCCTAGTCAGGACATTTCTTTACATACATACATACGTACATACAAACAGGTCAAGCTAATAAAAGCGTGGTAAAAACTGGCAACATGACCATCAGTGGAATCTGACTGAACCAAAGGATCATGTGGGCGTTAAGTTGCAACAGGTTAAATTGAAAGGCGACATTTATAGTATTTTTTATAGAAGAATAATAATAGAAATAACAATATTTATAACAAAATCTGCAGATAAGTCGATCTTGAAATACTTTTTTACATTACCAGTGCGATTATGAACGTAATTACAACAAGTGTGAAATATAGAATGTTGAGGACGTAGACCAAGTCGTTCTAATCACACGAGTGTTGTAGTCATGTTTAAATGCCCTTGTGATGTATGTACAACGTTTATTCTAAAACCAAAAAATAAGAAAATACTGTTTTAATTATTAGTTGCCTAACTTTAACATCTTTAACTACGAAATTTCTCACCAAAAAAAAACTGTGTGGAATTGGTGGGTGCTTCAGACCATGGTTACACAAGTTCTTTATTAAATCGGCATTTGTTTTTTCTGAAAAGTAAGTTTGTCTTGTCAAGTAAACGCGTGTACTTTTCACACAGAAAAATCTATTTTTAAATTACAATGAGCGATTTCCATCACACTTTGAAGTTGCCGCAGTACGTGCAACGAAATCATTATTGGCGGTAAAGTCGCGATCAAAATATGAGAAAATATACAACCAGTTTGGCAAAAAGATGAAAAATCAGTGCAATTAAAAAGTGAGCGTATGCTAGCCCGAGTGCGAACCCAACCCGCCAACAGCCCTGTCTATTACAATTAGACCTTCACTATTATCATCATCATTTTCAGGAGCTGGAATTGTTTTGAAGAAATGTAAAAAATGTGTTATTAATATTTTTCATAACTAGTAGTAGGAATTTGTATTAAAAATAAATACATTTTTAGATATTTGTAGTTGTTTTTCACTATTACAAAAACTAGTTGTGTTATAGATTCATCACACCACTAGTTGTGTTATGAGTCTCATAATGTACCTCAAATACTAAAAATAGTTATGTAAAAATGTCATCACTAAACAGTTGTAGATAAATACATTTACTGCTAATGCTACGCTAAATTAATATACTATACACTGTATTTTTGAAGCAAAGTTAGCCTTTATTAAAAACCTAAGATTATACGTACCACCTTTCTCGTCCTTTTTTTTTTGTGGAGTATTAGGATAACTTACCTAAAATAAAAAAAACATTTTATTAATTTTTTATAATTTATCACATTGTCTGGTTAGTTGTGGTTAGATAAGTTTTAATCACCCTGTCTAGTAAATGACAAGCTTTATACATAATGCCCGGGCAGGGTATTTATTATACAAGGTGTTACTTAATGGTATGTCAAAATTTTAAGCATTCCTGGATCGATTTTAAGTCGAAAAGTTCATATAAACGGGGGCCCTAACATGCTTAGTTATTAAGATACAGATTTTAAAAGTTTTATTTTATTTTCATTTTTTAATACATTTTTCAAAGACGGTTTGAGATATTGAACTGAATTTTGGCACAGGATATTATGGCATAAAACCCCTTCTCAGATGTTCATTTAATTTTTTTGCAACCAGTGGCGTAGCTATGACGAATTTTCAAAACAATTTTACAAAAAATAATACGCCATTGATTTGGGGAAAAAAATTATGGTATTATAATAATTATCAATCAATTATAAACAAAAATCCCTCTTTCATTTTTGCCGTAAAACTTACCGTTTGGGAGATATCGTTAATTAAAAAATGTCTTATGTACCCAAGTTGATTTTTGAAAAATTATTTATTATTAAATAAACGTTAGCTTTGCTCGTTGCCAGCGATTGTTGTTTTGTTGTTGTAAACATTTGACACTGACGTTAATTATCATTCTTGATAGTTTGTATTTATTTTCCTTCGATCTTAAACGGCTTTTTGGGTTAGTTTTAAAAAAATGGTAAATTATTCTAATTTGGAAATGACAAAAAATGCATTTCCTTTATGGTCTAGCTAATGGTAATGCTGGGGAGGGGGCGTTTGTATCAAGAAAGGTACCCCAATCGCGCTCTCCCAGATAGACGAAATTTATAAACATTCATCGTCGTCTGACTGAATCTGGCAGTTTTAAAGCTAATATTTCGGAGGGAAGGCCCCGTACAGTTAGAACACCGGCAGTGGAGGAGCCTGTCCTGCATGCAGTCGAAGAGGATCCAACCACAAGTACGCAAAAAATAGGTATGGCATTAAACATCTGCTACAAGACGGTATGGAGATTTTGAGATTCTTTGTTATATCCTTTTCACATACAAAGGGTTCAGGCATTGCTTCCTAGAGATTATGAACCACGTACGCAATTTTGTAGATGGTATCTCCAAAAGTAACAGAAAATCCTCATTTTGATGCCAAAATTATTGTTTACGGACGAAGCAAATTTTTCAAGAAATGCAAAAACCCAAATTTTCCCCATAACAATCATTCATTGGGCCCAGGAAAACCCTCATGCGATTACAGAGACACATTTTCAGGAACAATTTCACTGAACGTTTGGATCGGTATCGTATCCGACCATTTAATTGGACCATTTTTTTTACCAGGACGCCTTAACGGACAGGATTATTGTAATTTTCTCCAAAATGATTTGCCTTTGCTTCTGAAATTGTTCCTCTTCAGTTACGGCAACAACTTTGGTTTATGCATGATGGCGCTCCCGCCCACTTTAGCATATTGGCTCGTGAGCATTTTAAATAGAGCCTACCAAAATCATTGGATAGGCCGGAGGACCACAATTTGGCCACCTAGATCGCCTGACCTGAACAGCCTAGATTTTTATTTGTGGGGACACCTAAAAACATATTAGTTTATCATACACCAATCTGTGACATTAGAAGAACTCAGAAATAGAATTATTGACGGATGTGAAACTATCCGAAACACGCATGGAATTTTTGAAAGGGTTCGTAATTCAATGAGAAGAAGAGCAGAAGCCTGCATAGAGGCGAGAGGTGGTCATTTCCAACATTTTTTGTAAATTATGTATGTATTGTATTTAATTGTTATTGCTTTTTGTTCACTAGTTTGTAAGAAAATAGCTTAAAATAAATATTTGAAAAATGTATTTAAAATTGAAAATAAAAGTTTAACACAATCAAGAATGATAATTAACGTCAGTGTCATAATGTTTACAACAACAAAACAACAATCGCTGGCAACGAGCAAAGCTAACTTGATTTATTTCAATAATATAATTTTTCAAGATGCAATTTGGGTACATAAGACATTTTTTTAATTAACGATTTCTCCCAAACGGTAAGTTTTACGGCAAAAATGAAAGAGGGATTTTTTGTTTATAATTGATTGATAATTATTATAAAACCATAATTTTTTCCCAAGTCAATGGCGTAGTATTTTTTTGTAAAATTGTTTTGAAAAATTTGTCATAGCTACGCCACTGGTTGCAAAAAAATTAAATGAACATCTAAAAAAATGTGTTTTATGCCATAATATCCTGTGCCAAAATTCAGTTCAATATCTCAAACCGTCTTTGAAAAATGTATTAAAAAATGAAAAAAAAATAAAACTTTAACACCCTGTATCTTAATAACTAAGCATTTTAGGGCCCACGTTTATATGAACTTTTCGTCTTAAAACGATCCAGGAATGCCTCCTTCAAATTATGACATACCATTAGTAACACCCTGTATTGATCGGCAATACTGACCATTTTGTATATTTCCCGGGCATTATAAATAATAAAAAAATTAATCATATTATTATGGCCCATAACATATATTCCTAAGCTGCAAGGATGGTAAATTTCGAGGTACGAAAGGCGTGTTTTAGTTTAAAAAACAATATTTGTGTATGTTTATAATAAAACAATGAAATTTAGAAATTAAATACTGACTAACATATGGTAAAAATATACATCTGACTGAAATAAGTACAGAATCATTTAACGAGGACTAAGTATTACGTAAAATAGCCATCTTGTGTAT
Organism: Listronotus oregonensis; assembly: GCA_019359885.1. Taxonomy (NCBI): domain Eukaryota; kingdom Metazoa; phylum Arthropoda; class Insecta; order Coleoptera; family Curculionidae; genus Listronotus; species Listronotus oregonensis. The sequence continues at coordinate 28,610 of JAHBCN010003389.1, read as the reverse complement.
TTTTATAATATCTGACAAAATACTTACGGAAAAAAAATAATCGAAACTTAAGAAATACGACATAAAATAAAGAAAATTTAAAGGACTTTTAAAAAATGTTTCATTTTCATCATTATTAACTTAGGTAAAAAATCTTGCAGAAGAGGACTGAAGCTTTTATGATTTATAATGAAGAAAATATCGCGTTTTTGAAAAATGTTAAGTAGAAAAAATTCGAACATTAATTTTATAGTACGGGAGACTTCATCCATCTGCAAACCTGATGATAACTATTTTTTTATTTAATATAATATGTAAATAAAAATATCGCCAATGGGTTGCCTAAAAAATATAGTCAAGGCTATGATACATTTTAGCTTTCATATTTACCTTTTTTTTCAATACTTTTATACATCTGCTACCTAAAAAAACTAAATCTCATTCAAAGGTATAAAGATTAATTTCTGTTTACACGGCGTGTTTACCCCAATTTATTGGTCAATAAACTGTTACGATTTATTTTATGTCGTGTAAAACAAGAATTTTACCCAAATTTATTGTAACAATATATTTTTGCAATAAAATGGAGCTAGTGACATTTTTGTCAAACTGGTTTTGCCAACCTCTGTCCAACTAAATATTTTTAAATTTAAGAATTACTAGTTACTAACCTTATTATTGTGTTTTTTGGCTCTTTTATCGTTATCATGTTGGATATGTATGTATATCGTCGCGAAAAATTTCTACGAGAATAATTTGATTATTTTTTTTTAATGTACAGGGTGTCCAGTTTTCGTGTGTTTTCATATACCAGCTCCCTTACTATAAAAGATAGAAAGATGGGGTTTGCGGCTTACTGTCCTATTTTTTTATGAAACTTTCTTTGCCGCAAACGAAATTTTCATAGCCCCTTAGTTTCTGACATACAGGGCGATTTTGAAAATTTGTCATTTTTGAGGTCCCCTGTATCTCGATTAACTTGGTAACTTTTCAATAAAGTGAAAATGGATTGTTATAGAGTTTTTTACGTAGAATTTAGTGGCGTAGGTAGTTTTTTTCAAAAAAGTTTTGTTTTTGAGTTACGACCCAAACTTATGTTTTAAATGGGACACCCTATATATTATTTTTTTATCTTTTTCCCCCTTTCACAGCCCTTTCAAAAATATATAATAGTCCATATTTATTTTTTAAAAAAGGAAAATTTTAACATTTTTGTAAAATTTATCATTTTCCGATGGTCAATCACGGATAGCCATGACAAAAACAAAATTCTGTAAATGCCCCAAATTATGGATTGTTATTGTTGTCAAATATTACTGTTATTTGTTTGATTTGGGTTTTTTTTTGTGGGAATTTACTTTATTATTTTGTGAAAATTGTTCCACATGGCACAAAATAATAGATAGGGAGAATTATAAAAAACACGATATGTATGTTTGTTTTATCCAAGCTAATGAAGACGCCAACGAAAACCTGGAGCTTTATTTTAATCGGTAAGGTTTAATAGTATATTATATACCTATAGGTTAAGAAGTAGCCTTCTCAACAATGATATATTATAGGATGTTTTTTTATTATAATGTGAGATATCTAGATTTGAATACATTTTGACATTGCTAATATTCAGCCCGAGAAGACGAAACATAGAGAAGCGACAGCATTCATTCCCGCCGAAATCTTTCGAGTGGGGATAGTACGGCCCAAACCCGTCATTTCAACGCGCTTGACGACGAAATTAGTCCGGGTATTCCGTGCATTCAAAAGTGTAATTAGTTTTAGTCCGGTATTCCGTGCATTCAGAAGTGTATTTTGTCAAATTTATTGTGGTTTTTTTGCTATTACATTTCGTTTTTCTTATAAAATATGCCTGGAAATACGTGTGCATATCGTGGGTGTCACTCAAAAGATGGCCAAGGAATTAGTTTGTTTTTTGTTTCCGAAGGATCCGATAAGGTAAATATATATATACACGCTTATTATATTATTTAATATTTAGTTGGTTTTTTCAAAATATTTCTTAAAATCATGTATAACGTAGTAGATATTCATATCAATTCTAATCTAATATACCAAGTAAAATGGTCATTGACAGGTCTTTTATGTTAATTTTTTTTTCTTTTTGTAATAGACCTTTTTTTGATGTAGGGTTCAATTATGGTTAGAGGCCTGTTCACGATTGACTTTTTCTACCCAAAATTGCAACTTGCAATAAGAACCATAAAATATGTGAGCTTCACTTTGAGGAAAAATTCATTTCTAAAGGTTTATCAAGAAAGCTTTTACTCCCGGGGGACTGCCTACAATATTTCCTCAAGAAATTGTTGGAAATGCAATAAACGATAACAATCAGCAGTTATTGGAAGAATCATCTCAGGAACCCCCTAACAAAATTTTTGTTTTATCAGGTATAAATAAAATATTAGCTGTAGTATATCTCTAAAAACATCATTATGACCTTAATTAGGTATCTTTTAGGATTTGTTTTATTAGTTATTTTAATTTTTCTTTCAGATGTTTTAATCAAACCTGCAATAAAATCTAATGTACAGTCTTGTGTGGATATAAATGGTAAGTTTTAATTTTTAAAAAAATGAAACAAAAATGACCAAGAGGAGTGATAACTTGGGAAAAAAATAATACTTTCAAACTTCCACAATTTTTATTTTTAAGTTTTATTTATAAAAAAACCGAAGTTTCGCAACACTGTTGCTTCATCAAAGGAGTTTAAATGATTGATTTTACTATAAAACCCAAAAATTACAACTAACATGTACACAAATAAGCAGGTAGATATCTACAATGGGAAAACCTAATTATTATATTTAACCATTAATAAAACAGATTCAATAACGGAGAAGAATTTAATAACATTACCCTTAAATAAAGTTAACTTTCAAAAGAATTAAATATAATTAAACAAATTGCAGTAAATAATGGATACACTTCCAAAATAATCGGTAAAATGTTGAACAAAAATTATATAAAAAGCTATAAAATTAATTTTTCCCACCTAAAAGAACCAAAAATAATTACAAAATAATTACAAACCTAGGTCATATTAGTAGTAAAATAGGTACTTTTTTAAAAATTTTAAATATAAATGTTGCCTTTAAATCCGTTAATAATTTAGGGAAGTATATTAAAAACAATAAAACCAAAACAAATAAAGGAAAGAAATCGGGTGTTTATAAATTAAAGTGTAAGGGACTTCCAAAAATTTACATAGGACAAACGGGTGGGAATTTGATAAACGTGTTAATGAACATTATTCTAGCTTTGTTAAAAAAAAAAAAGATTCAAATTACCCCAACCATTTAATAGAAGAACATTCATTTAATTTTAACTATGATATTTTTACATAATGAAAACAAAAGTGTAAAATTAAATTTGCTAGAATCCATGGAAATAAACAAGCTTAAAATTCCAATATTCTTTAAACGATCAATTAGGACCTAAATTCTTCTCCGTTATTGAATCTGTTTTATTAATGGGGTAAATATAATAATTAGGTTTTTCCCATTGTAGATATCTACCTGCTTATTTTTTAGCATGTTAGTTGTAAGTTTTAGTTTATAGTAAAATCATTTAAACTCCTTTTGATGAAGCAACAGTGTTATGAAACATGTCGAGTTTTCTTTTATAAATAAAACTTAAAAATAAAAAATTGTGGAAGTTTGAAAGTATTATTTCTTTCCAAGTTATCACTCCTCCGATAATGGACTTCCACCAAGTAAAGCCGACTCAATACAAGTTAAAAAATGACCAATATTCTTTTTCATATAGTTGCTGGCCCAAGTAGCTCAAGGGATGTTCCAGAACCACTGGTGTTTTTAGAAAATGATGGTGAGATTGAGCCTCTAACTTCTCCAACATTTGCAACCCAAACCCTCTCAAACTAAGCTCCAGGTCTCCAAGAAAAGAGAAGCTGAGAAAGGAAATTAAAACTCTGAAAAAAAACTGGTAAAAAGAAAGTTGTTGGAAGAAGAAGAGAAGATAACCTTGTAGCGTGGAAGATTTTTATCGTTTGTGTGACTCTTTTGGAAAAAATTTATCCGAAGTTATAAAGTCACATGTTGCTCTAAAAGGCAAACCAGAATCTCACATAGATACTCTATGGAGTTAAAACAATTTGCTCTGACCCTGTACTTTTTGAGTCCTCGGGCATATAAATTTCTAAGTTCAATGTTAACTTTACCAACAAGAAGAAGTCTGCAACGAATTACAGAGCGCCTTGTTTGTAGGCCAGGCCTGGAAAATGATGCCATATTTAAGGCTCTTGAAATTAAAACAAAGACCATGTTAGCCCAAGATTCTCATTGTATCTTATGTATTGATGAAATTTCTTTAAAATCTAACCTTGTTTATTGCCCAGGTACTGATGAAATTGTAGGATTTGAAAATTTAGGTGAAAACCAAAAAACACTACAATATGTAAAAACGCTTTGGTCATAATGGTTAGGGGTTTATATTCTACCTGGAAGCAGCCATTGGCCTTTTTTTTTGTAGGAAGTACACTTAAGGCAAAGGACCTTAAATCCATACTTGAACGCTGTATCTTAAAATTAGTTAATATTGGTTTAAAAGTTGAGGCAATTTCAAGTGATATGGGGTCAAACTTTATTGAGCTTGCTAAATTATTTGGAATTACTTCTGAATCTTCTGAATTTCAAGTAGGAGATCAGAAACTTGTTATATCTTTGACCCTTGTCATTTAATTAAAGCAACAAGGAATAATTTAATGAAACACTCTTTTTCATTTTGATGGAAAAATAACAAGTTGGTCATATATTGAAACTTTTTATAAAGCTGACAAAAACAATTTTATAGGTGTGCTCCCAAATTAACAAATTCCCATCTATACCCAACTAATTTTGAAAAGATGAGAGTAAGTCTTGCAAGCCAGGTTTTAAGCTACTCAGTGGCCAGTGCCATGAACACTTTTGTAACTTTGGGTGCACTTCCTGCCAGTGCTTTTGGAACGATCGAGTCATAGAAAAATTTAACAATTTGTTTGATATCTTAAATTCATTTTCATTGAGAAATCCGGCCAAATTTAAAAATGTTTACGATGGATCGCAGTTTCAATTAGAATTTTTTCAATCAACTTTAAATTTTTAGGTAACCTTAAAATAGTAAATAATAAAAATGAAGATATTTCAAATAAAGTTAAATTTCATAAATGTTGGGCTACTACCATAAATAGTGTTATGATACTGTGGAATAAATTATCCAAATTTGATTTTAAATACTTAAAAACCAGACGCATTAATACAGATTGCCTGGAAAACTTTTTTGGTAGCATTAGACAGCAAAGTGGAAATAATGTTAACCCCACGCCAATCCAGTTCCAAAGAGCGTTCAAAAAACTTTTCTGTCTAAATTATATGCACAGCAATACTATGAATTGTGAAATCGATTTGGATAATTTATTAATGGATATTAAAGTCCACAAACATAACTGAAATTGTTAACCAGGAAACAAAATCTAAGGCTGCAATTAGTCTTCCAGATTATAATTATAGAAAAGACAATATTCCTGCAAAAAAATGCTTTTAGTTATGTTTGTGAAACATTTTAAAAAGAGCTTTAGAGAACCAAAAAAACTGCGATGTTTGTAAAAATTACGAAAAGGAGTTTCAGGAATTTTAATATGAATTCTCTATTAATACATTTCTGGCGTTTGATAACAGTACAACATATGGTGGATTGCAATCACCTCCAGAACAATTTATTAAATATCTGTTTGAATTAGAAAAAATATTTAATAGTAATTTTGAGCAAATTTGTATTTGGCAGGGAATTTCATAAACTATTGAGTTTAATGAATAGACAATGTTATGAGCATCCCTGCCCCCAATTTCCTTAGATTATGTTTTAAAGTTATTTATTAGGCTTAAAATTTTTTATACTATCAAATATTCAAATAGGGACCTTAAAATAAATCAAAAAGGTAAAAAATGTAAGAAAACTCAAAATTTTATCCCACATTTAGGGATATGTAACTGCATAGAAAAAATGGCTTAAAACTAGGTTGTTAAACTGATTTAAAAATTCCTTAAGTAATCTGTGTGCTACAGGGTTTAAAATAAATATTAATTTTTTGATAAAGACTTAATTGCATAAAATGTTGACTGCAATATTTTGAAATACTAAGTTTACTCTTAAAAAGCTTTATTTTTTTAAAAAAACAAAATCTTTGTGGATTAGGCCTACTGGGGACACCACATAAAAAAACGAGCCCAACACTGTACCCCAGTGATGGTGTGGAAAGTAGTGCACTGCAATTAAATAACTATGAAACATCAAAAGTATATTGAGGACTGAAAACGTAGACGCACTGCAAAATATGAATTATAGAATGTATGTATTCTTATTTATACATAAACGAACATGAGTTTACATTTATTTGTAAACAAGAATATATACATTCTATAATTGATATTTTTGCAGTGGGTCTACGTTTACAGTCCGTCAAACTATAAATTCAGCTTTAGGTAATCTTGCCCCCAAATTTTTTACTTAAATATTTTGGAAATTAAGGTTTTACACATTAATGCCCGTATACACCAAAGGCAAATTTCTTAAATTAACTTTTTAATTTTGATTAGGAGAGTTAGACTGTGAAAATAGCATGCTATTTGTCACAGTCAAAACAACGTTTAGTTAAACCAGATTAAAATATTATAGTGGATACGGCTATAAGCGTTGTTAAGGCCAACGTCTAAAATTATTACTGAATTAAATTGATAGTATTAAAAATTAGCAAATACTTTTACTTACTGGATCGTTCTAAATGTTGAGATTTAAAAGCCACAGCCTGCATAATGTTTTTGTATGTATGTTTTAAAGGTTTGTATTTGAATGTTTAAGTTTTGTTTAATATATTATTTTTTTACGAGAATGTGTTTTATTATCTTAACTAAAAAATAGCAATATAAAAATCTAGCCATTTGTTCAGGGCACGGCACCTTTTAAAAATTGTATATGGGCCTGACATAAAATTTTATATCTTTTATTTATTTTTAAATTAAAATATTATTAGATTGTGTTTTTCTGACCGTAAAGCCAAGTTTTTTGTACCTGGCACGTTTTTTAAAAGTAACCCAACCCAAAATTGTATAGCTTTTATTTATCTACAAAGTAAACTACTTTTATTAGCGTGCGACATTAATTATTTTTTATTTTTCTTTCATGTACCGTCGTGCTGAAATACAATTTTTTTTTGTTTGTGTAGTGACTTAACTAGCCATATTTGTTAAAGACCATATTTAATTTTAACATTTTTGCTTAAATTTAAATCAATTATTAGTTTTAGAACATATTTGTTTGTATTAAAAAATAATATTCAAAATTTTTTACAGTGTACGACGTATTTTACGAGTCACTTGAATTTTTCTCAGTGTAAGTGACCGGCTATCTGTCTAATGAGAGAAATTCAAGGTCACAAAACTTTGCCCCATAACATCAAAGGTGCCGACACGTTCTGTCGCTTCTCTATGTTTCGTCTTCTCTGATTCAGCATTAACAAAAAAAATTGATATGTAACATTAATATTCATAATAAATATAAAAGTTTAAATCATTATTATTATCTAGCTTTTTGTTACATATCTAATTATTTCGTAGGTATCCAGAAAGACATCAACCTGATAAAAGAATATTTCATAAAATCAAAGCCAATCTCATTGAAATATGATCTTTTAAAAAACTAAGGCCTAATTTTTACAACAAGGAAAACAAGGAAGAAAATGAAATAAATGTTTTGGCTTCTGTCGCGGTACAACCATCCATATCATGCAGAAAAATATATGATATGGTTGGGGTTAAAAATCAAAAACTCAGTTAATACTAAAAAACATAAATTTAGACCATACAAATACCATCTCGTGCAGCATTTGCATCCCGGTGATGCAGAACGTAGGGTAGTTTTTTTCAATTGGTACCTACAAATGTTGCAGGAAAATGCAAATTTTGAAAGAAAGGTGGTGTGGTCAGACGAGACTTATTTTACCAGTTCTGGTATTCTAAACCGAAACAACTCAAGGTACTGGTCCCAAACGAACCAATATGTAATATTTCCTCGAGAACGTCAAGGTCGGTTTGGATTTAGCGTGTCATGCTTCATTTTTGGCACTAAAATTAAGTATTTTATCTATGAAGGAACGCTAACCGGAAATAGACACCTAGAAATAATGCGAGATGCACACAAATCAGATATATATGAGACAATACCACAATATTGATCAACTTCGAGAAGCTACACATCAAGCGTTTAGGCTTTTGCAGGGTAGGCCAATTACTTTATTAAATGGATTGCGAAAAATTGAAAAAGTATGTCGAAAGTGTTTGGAACACAACGGAGCCCAATTCGAGCAATTTTTGTAATTTAAATAAATAAAAATAAATTAATATGTTATTTTCTTTTAATGTTGCTTAGTTATTATGTATTAATATAGAGTTGTTATAATAAAAATGACGTTGTTAATTTTGTTTGATTTCGGGCATAGCCTTCTATACGAAAAATTATAAATTTTACAAAAAATGTTAAAATTTTCCTTTTTAAAAAATAAATATGGACTATTATATATTTTTGAAAAGCCTGTGAAAGGGGGAATAAGATAAAAATAATATATAGGGTGTCCCATTTAAAAAACATAAGTTTGGGTCGTAACTCAAAAACAAAACTTTTAGAAAAAACTACCTACGCCACTAAATTCTATGTAAAAAGCTCTATAACAATCCATTTTCACTTTATTGAAAAGTTACCAAATAATCGAGATACAGGGGACGGTTAAAAATGACAAATTTTCAAAATCGCCCTGTATGTCAGAAACTAAGGGGGCTATGAAAATTTCGTTTACGGCAATGAAAGTTTCATAAAAAAATAGGACAGTAAGCCGCAAACCCCATCTTTCTATCTTTTATAGTAAGGGAGCTGGTATATGAAAACACACGAAAACTGGACACCCTGTACAATAAAGACGAAAGTTCAAAACAATTTTGTTAATTGACAATTGTCTAACTGGTCGAAAAACTAAGTTTAAGTTAAATTTTTAACAAGAATAAATTCTCTGAAGTGTTATGAATACACCATATTTTTTTAAAATTTTTTAATTAATATTTAATACCCTAAAAAAATTATTTAGTGTGACGTACTCGATTTTGACGCCGAGCGCGCAACCAAAAATGTCGGCGGAGGCCCATTTTCAGCGATAAATTAAAATTATAAATAATAAAGATAGAACTCCGGGACTTGGGACTTTTTTATCGGTAATTTCCTCCTCTTCAAGGATCTTTTTTGCAATTTCCGCTATCTCTTAGGGTTTTTAAGGTATCATCAAAAATCAAAATAGCTTTTATGTTTTACCTATCTATTATTGATCTATAATACCTTAGAAACGGAATATGTTATGATAGCAATAATACCTGCTATCACACCTGGGGCATTATAAGCGGGCTTTATGATAATGCCCGCTTATAATGCCCTAATGCGCTAATATGGAAATTTTATTGCTTATCCAATTTTATTTCTCTCACAATAAAGATCAAGTTTACACAAAAAATAATGTTTTCTTTAAACAATACTAAAATTAAATTTTTATTTCCAAAATAAAAATTACAATTTTGAAATGTCCCGGAAAATGTAGCTGATCCCACTATAGAATGGTCGGTGTTTTGTGATGGTAGCAGCGGTGGTAGCACTAACGCTATTTTGTATAGAAGAACAGTCCATTAAAGAATTTTCAATAGTCGATACGGAATTAACCTCGGAATTAACTGAATTGGCAATCATTTTGGCTACTTTGTTTTTGGATGAAATACTTTCTTTTATATATCCTTCAGCTACTGAAGAGCTTTTCCATTTCCCATGTTGTTTTAGCGTTTCAAATGAAGCACCTGCCTCAACAAGTAAAGTTGACGATGTGCGACGCAAACAGTGGCCGGTGTAAGCTTCTGCATTATCCAGTTTTAAAAATTTTGCGATCAATGTTGGGACGCTTCCTATGGTATTTTTTCCAATGGGTTGTACTATACATCGACCCTTTCTATAGGTAAGAAAGAATCTTCGCTCCTTTATTCCAGCTGGTTTTAATGTTGTGTACTTTTTTATCAAATTTAAAGCGCCTAAATCTTCTTCAATGATAGTAAAACTTTTTGAAGTTGAAGTTTTAGTTTCTGGTACTTTATAACCAAGACTGTTCCTCTATCTTCAATGTCATCAATGGTCATTTTGACCAACTCATCTCGTCTTAAACCTCCAAAAACACCCATTACCAATATGACTTTGTGTACCAAGTAGATATCATCAGGAGCCTTCTTAATAAATTTTAATATTTGTTCTCCTTCCAAAACTTTAGACTTCTTCGGGACGTATCCTTTCGACTTTACTTTCAAAAAAGATATGAGAAGATGGTATTGCGAAATGTCTATATTTTCATAGACCATCAACGTGGACCTTAGGGTGGAATACTTGGTCCAGAGAGAGTTCGGACGGTATTTTTCCGACTAAAAATAATAAAGTTTGTTAAACATATATATTAAAATAAAATCAATAACTTACCAGTTCCTGGAAATATGCCATTAAACCGTTTTCGGTTATTTGAAGAATTGCGTTCGCATCTTTCCAAATACCAAATATGCCATACTCCCGATCATACTGTTGCCTTGATTTAACTGGCAAAAGATTTTCGGTCGCTTTTATGGCCTTTTCTCTTATATTTTGTGGAATTTCTTCCATTTTGAGCAAATTGTTAAACAAAAAATGCCAACTGACTAACTGACAGAAACATCAAAGTCAAACTTAACACCAGTCATTATCTACTTACGTATACAGGTACAGGTGCAACTTATTTTTTATATTGCGAATAAATCATGTAATTAGTCATTGAAAAACTCTTTTTTGGGTAAAACATAAAGCATTGATAAACGAGGCTTTATGACTATATCCCATCAGGTCGAAATCAGCCCTCGGGCCAGAGGCCCTCGGGCTATTTCGACCTTCAGGGCATTATAGTCCCAGTAACGCCTGATACATAAATAGCTTTTTTCTTTCGTTTTTTGTTAATAACAATTACAATTTTTATTGGCAGAAAAAATCCTCAAATGGCCTTTCTCAGATTTGCATTCCGCGTCGAATGAGCTATCGCTCGTATTTTTCTTCTAGTCTTCTAACTATGTAGGGTTCCTATAATGTACAGAGTTTCTATAAAAACTGGTCAAAATATAATATCAATTTTAAAAGGTTCTAGCAGCTTTATATATAAATTTGAAAAAATAAAATTCGATGGAAGGTATGAACATATTTTTTGTATACAGCCTTGACCATATTTTTTTGGCAACCCATTCGCGGTACTTTTATTTACATATTATATTATAATTGATAAATAAAACAGACAAAATATCCAAATAACTTTATTTTATGATCAATTTATGTTTATTAAATGAGATTCGAGGGTATAAATTTAGCAATCAAACTGATTCAGCAAACATTAGCATAAACATCAATAAAAAGATAATAAAATCACTTAAGAAAATCGCCACAATAAATATGAAATACAAAGTAACGCCCAATTATAATTACGTAAATATGTCGTAAATGGCATTCTATGTCCATTTAATGAGGCTATATGTCGCTTTAAGGAGATAAAAGGGCCCGAGGATGGATTTAATGCAGTTTTTGACCCCGTTAATGCAGCTTAGAGCGCGTGTGGTAAAATGTTTGCATTAAAATCGTTTTAAACTAAAGTATGTGCTATTTTGATTTAAATTGTTTCGATTATTTCAATGTCAATGGCCTGGCAATGAAAATATCGGATTTTATTGCTTTGGCAGTAGTATTAATAATTACAGAAGGTTACACTAGATTACTAACGAAAAGGTTATAATAGCAAATAAAAACCAATCTGATCATACCAGAAATACTTCTTTGTTCTTATTACCTTAAAAAGTATGCCTATGATTTAAACTTTTAAGACAAAGGACATGGCACACATAACATGGGATTTGGCTCTCGAACGATTTTTTTTTAAATTTGAGTATGTTGTTTCTTAGATCAATAGAAACATCTTTTAAATGGGACTTTTTGGTAGGCTTATAGGGTGTCCCAAAAAATAACTAATAGTCCGGGAGCCGGCAATCTTAAAAGTCCCGTGATCGCGGATTTGCAAAATTTTTATATAAATAAATAGCTTTTAGCTATAGGAACACAATGCATTCGGTAAGCCTCGATTTAGTTGGCCGAAAATATTAAAAAAAATTATTAAAAAAAAGCAAAAATGTTTTCCCGTTATCGCGGATTCCGATAAAAATGGTGTATTTTATAGGAAATTTTGTTTAAAAAAATTAGCTTACCAATTTTATCCAGCCGAAAGGGCCCGGCTTACCTATTTAAAGGGTGTGATTGAGGGGTAAAATTTCCCCATCATTCCGGAAAACTTTTTTTTTAATTTGTTTCATTTTATGTAAACTTTAAAAATATTTTGGTACGCGTGTCTAAAAACGGCCGAAAAATCGGGCTTACCAGTTTTATTCTGTACGGCCTCGATTCACATCAATAATAATGAGTCTTAAATTAAATCATTTTACTCTGTAGTAAATGTTTTCTGTAAAATTATTCTTCCATCACTATTAACATGACTCTTTATATAATATTAATATTAATCCCATTTCATGAAAAATTATTCTTATTTATAATTTTTCTATACATAAAATAGTTCAATACAGAACATTGTATGAGATTTTTGGTTGGAAATGTTCAAAACTGACAAATCTGTATTAGCCAAAAAATAATTTCCTCAATAAAAACTTTAATTCCAAGTCATATAGATATTGAAATTATCGATGATTTTTATTTACTCCACAATTTAGGACCATCTGTACCCCAGACAGACATTCGGAAAGATAGCAGAATTTATTTTGAATAAAATATGCAACACCACCACTTCAGAAGTTCATTTAATATTCGACAGATATTTTTCTCCATCAATCAAAGATACAGAAAGATCAATACGCAACGAAGATGACATACCATTCTCAATCACGGGTCCTCTACAAAGCAGACCAACTGATTTTAATAAAAGTCTGAGTAACCGTAAATTTAAAAAAGCGATAGTGAACTTTTTATATGAATATTGGATAGATAATTCGCTCAGCTTCATTTTTAACAACAAAAAAATTTTTTGACAGTTGAAGACAAGTGTTTTACCTACAGTAATATAAATGGAACAGTCACTAGAATACATGATGAAAATTATACATGCTACCATGAGGAAGCTGATACAAGGATTTTCTTTCATCTGAACAAATGTTTACCTCGTCATAAAATTCTTATAAAGTCAATAGATACCGACGTTTTAATCATTTGTCTTGGAAATAGACACAAATTCAAAGACCTGGAAATATGGATGATAACTAAAATCAATAAAGAAATTAATTCTATAAATTGTACAGATCTTGCAGCTAAATTAGGTTCATCATTCTGTCGAGCTCTTCCGGGTTTTCATGCCTTTACAGGTTGTGACTATACAGCGGCTTTTATTCGTAAAGGAAAAATAAAACCATATTTATTGATACAAAATGAAGAGTATCAAAATATTTTTGAGCATTTGACGTATCCACAAGACATTAACAATAAAGAAAAAACAGATATAATACAACGATTTACTAATGAAATGTACAATGTTGAAAATAGTTATGTGAATGCCGCAAGATTTAAATTATTTTTGAAGTTCTTTGCAAGTACAAGTAACAAAGAAGAATTTTACAAAGGCATGATAAATTTCAATTCGAGTAACATTCCGCCGTGCTGGATAACTTTATCACAAAAATTTTTACGCACAATATTTGTTAATAGAATGTGGCAAAATGCTGCAGAACCATCATGCATTTCATATCACCCGACCGAATGTGGATGGCATTTAACGGAAAATGATAAACTCGAACCATTGTGGTATAACGGTCCAGCGACACCATTAAAAGTAGAAGAAATTCTGAGTCAACATGAAAACGATGAAGAATGTGACGAATCAGACGATGAGAGACATAATGATTGTGATGATGAGAGTTTAGATGAATAAAAATAAATATATTTTGCTTTCGTATAAAAAATTGTTTATTGTATTATCTTGAATTAATAAATTCATTACGATATTTAAATCAACTGAAAAAAAATGAACTCAAAAAAAATGTTGCTATATTTCCTTTGATCATATTTATCCTTTTACAACTTGTTGCATGAAAATTATTTAATTTAAGACTTTATTATTATTGATGTGAATCGAGCACATATAGAATAAAACTGGTAAGCCCGATATTTCCGGCCGTTTTTAGACACGCGTACCAAAATATTTTTAAAGTTCACATAAAAAAAAACAAATTTAAAAAAAAAAGTTTTTCGGAATGATGGGGAAATTTTAACCCTCAATCACACCCTTTAAATAGGTAAGCCGGGCCCTTTCGGCTGGATAAAATTGGTAAGCTAATTTTTTTACGTTAAATTACAAAATTTCCTATAGAATACACCATTTTTTATCGAAATCCGCGATGACGGGGAAACATTTTTGCTTTTTTTTAATAATTAATTTTTTTTAAATATTTTCGGCCAACTAAATCGAGGCTTACCGAATGCATTGTGTTTCTATAACTAAAAGCAATAACAATTTTGAAATCCGTGATCACGGGACTTTTAAGATTGCCGGCTCCCGTACTATAAGAAGTTTAGGCTTAACTGTTTATTAATTTTAATATAAACGCATAAACAGAGTGATTTTTTTTCTAAATCCAACGGAATAATATTTTATATATTTGTTTAGAGTTGAAATATTTTGATTTAACATTTATTACATACAGGGTGGTCCAGTATCGAATAAACAATATGGATTATGCCAACTAAAATGTTAATATCGTGTTATACTTGTATATATTTTCACAATTTATACATTTCTGACAGTTTATTACGGTAAATTTACGTTAAAATATTTTGTTTATTGTCCCAAATATACAGGGATATTTAGAATTAAATATTTTTTTGGTTTGTTCTCACAAGATATTTTGTGTCATACAAATAGGTACATAGTTTTAAAATCTGCACACTTTTCTGGCAATTGTTTAACAGAGGTATAATAAAATTCAGCTATCCCTAATCAAAATAATTATCGTGTACACCTATAGGGCGAAGTATCTAGAAGGTTTCATTCACCTGAATTTACCTATATTTTTGGATAAGTCGTTTTAAAATTGTTTGCCGCGCAAAAAATAGCTGGTGTACAATTACTTTTAATGATTTAATATTGTTCATTAAATTATTTATTAATTTATATGATTATTACCTTAAAATTTCAAAACGCAAAATTAGCTCGCTTTTTAACTTGGAGCACAAGAAACTGGCAGAAAAGTATAAATTTGAAGATATATACAAATATATCATGAAATTAACATATTACTTGGCATAAACATGTTTATTTCTTCGATACTGGAGCACCCCGTATGTGTTGAATAGCAAATCACATTTTTCAACTCTAAGCAAGTATGTAAATGATTAGTTTATATTTGTTAAGGATTAGAAGCTTAATTCTCAGTATTTTTAGGGCCCCCTTAACATCTGGAAGGAATAGTCTATTAAAAGATGTTCCTATTGACTTAAAAAACAACATACTTAAATTTTAAAAAATCGTTCAAGAGCCAGAATTCCATGTTATGTGTGCCTTATCACTTAGTTACTTTATAAGTTACTTAATTATCTTAAAAACCAGCAATTATTAATGTCTAGTATTATTTACATTTTTGATATAGAATTGAATGAGTTGAAACTTGGCCAAATATACAGAGCGTTCCGTTAAAAAAATATGTACTTAACAATGAAAACTCTGTTTTCATTGTTAAGTACGACCTATCCTAAAATATGGTGAATAAAACCTCCTAGATACTTCACCCTGTAGATGTTCACGAAAATTATTTTACTTATGGGTAGCTTAATTTTATTATACCTCTGTCAAAAAATTGCCAGAAAAATGTGCAGATTTTAAAACTATGTACCTCTTCATATGTCACAAAATATCTTGTGGGAACAAACCAAGAAAATCTTTAATTCCAAATATCCCTGTATATTTGGGACAATAAACTAAAATATTTTAACTTAAATTTACCGTAATAAACTGTCAGAAATGTATAATTTCTAAAAATATATACAAGTATATCACGATATCAACATTTTAGTTGACATAATCGATATTATTTATTCGATACTGGACCACCCTGTATGTGTTAAATGTTAAATTAAAATATTTTAACTCTAAACAGATATATAAAATATCATTCGGATGAATTTAGACGGAATTTCACTCTTTTTATGCGTTTATATTGGAATTTATAAACAGTTAAGCTGCAACTTCTTAGTGATTTTTTTGGGTCACCCTATAGGCCTGCACAAAAATGTTCCATTTAAAAGATGTTTCTACTGATCTAAGAACAACATACTTAAATTTTTAAAAAATCGTTCAAAAGCCAGAATCCCATGTTATGTGTGCCATGTCTATTTGACGCGTACAGGGTCACTTTCTTCAAAGATTTTCTTTAAGATTCCAACATCAATTCTAGGACAGGAAACATTAATAAGTCGATATATCGTTTGTAAAGGTTAACAATGGTACATATTTCTTTTTTACAAAACCAAAATTGAAGTAAATATTACTCTTCTAAGCAACTTTAAAAAATAATAAATTAGTGATTCACATTTGTTTATTTTGATCATTGTTAACAGAATTCCCTTCAAGATTGTTTTTTTTTTTTAAATTTGCAGGATAACTTAAGCACAATTTTTAACCAATCTATTTCAAAATATCCAAAAAGCAATACATTAGGATTTTAGGATTCTTCGTTACATCGATATTTTGTTATTTCATGTATCATATATCAGATAAATTTTTAAAATGGATATTCAATATATATTTTTAAACATCGCCCAATCCTATAAAGCACATTTCATTAGGTTTTTAAGTCTTTGGCCAAGCAAGTTTTCCCAGAAAATTTCTGAAACTAAATGTTACTGAAGAATGAGAAAGCATCCATTTTATCAATTGTTGGTTCTTCTCTGGATCACCATAATGTAGCCGGGTTTTATCCATCTACACCATTTAACACCTTCTTCGTAAAAACAAAGCTAATCAAGCTCGATACTTCTCCTCTTGCTCATTTTTTTATCATTGAAGCGTTTGTGTACTTTTTTAAATTTTGTATATTTATTATTTATCTACAAATCAAAATAGTTCTCGTAATGTTAACGTCTGTATCCAGTCTTTAGTGTCTTTATTATTTGTTCTACTAAAGTTCATCGATCTAATAATATCACGTCCTAAACTGCATCGATATTTCCTGATGTAAATACAGAAATCAGTCTTTCAGGTTTCTTTTAATCTTAAACTGAAAATGTACAACGCCACCCATATTTTTACGGTTGCACACAGCGAGTAAAGTATTAAAGTTTTTTTATTTTAATTTTGACTAACCTGTGATCAGAAATACCTTATCTATATATCACTAGGCCATTGAATGTCACAAATCAATTTATATTTCAAAACGGATATTTTACCTATGTTACACCCACCTTTAGAGCTTTATTATTCATCCTAAAGGTAATATTATATTATCTTATCTTGTAGTACTTAATACATACAAACAACCAAAATTAATTAAATTACTTTTCGTCGAATCCTGTACACAACAGCATAACAAACACAAAATTAAGCATGACAGTATGTCTCGTACGTGAACTGTTGCACTTGTAAAATATTATTTTTAGAATGAAAAAGCTCCTTTCAAAAATAAGCTGCTGTGTTTTACACTGTTACAACCTCATGTTATGAAATGGATATTTTATTAGCTACACGCACACCCACGGTCTTGTGTCTCTACTCAAGGTTTATCTTATCTTGGAAAATAAAAAACAACATCGATTCATTAAAGAATTTCTTTGAGAGAAAATCACGAGGAAAAATGTTTGATTATATTTGTACGTACTGAAACTATCCACACCTTAAAATAGATCAAAATAGCCCAAAGTAAAAATATATTTAAAAAAATGATTACTTTTTTTGAAACATGATGTACGGCAAACTTTTAAAAAAGACAGTTTAAAGTCATAGAGATAGAGAGAAAAAAAATGAAGGGATCAGTTGATTATTCGCTGAGTTTTTAAAACCATTTCTAATTTCGCAAACTAGTTAATGTTTAAAAACGATTAGCAAATATGTCTTAAAAGCTAACTAAAATCGTTTTAAAATCATTTTTATGCCAAAATATTACTATAATATACGTATAGGTTTGACAGGCTTAGAATCTCACTGTGTTTTAGTTATCAACCTCCCAGAAATTTTTGATTTACTCTCCAGTAAGGAAGTGCTAAAGATTGGTAAATTCTTTAATATGCTCTGGTAAATTCTGTAAGAGGTTGTCACCTCTTCCTCGTCACATTACTTGCAAATAGTTTTCTTCTGTAAATGCCTATGATTTGTAGATGTTTCCTAAAGAAGTAATACATAGTTATCATTTCGTCAGTATGGTAATCTGGTTCCAGTTTAGTTTTAAGAATTTTAATGAAATTAGTTCTTCCATGTCAACCCTAGCATATATATTTATTATAGTTCTTCCCTACTGTTTGGTGTAAAAGGCCATATTAATTAGATTCCATAAACATCCCAGTCTCCTATAGATGCCTTGTCGACTTTGGTACCATTCATGATTTGCATGTTTTTCCTTCTCCTGACAAACTCTATTAAATTATATTTTTAGACCCATTTCTTGCATATGTCTTTTAGCTTGTAGTGTCCTGTGAATTGACGTATCACTTTTCTTACTACCTTGCGGGTATCATAATGATCTGTTTCGTTGGCCATTGTCTTGGTGATTTCTGGCCTATCCAATTTTTGATGGATAGTCTAAATGAAACAAAATTCTCCAAAGGCTCTAGAGCCTGCTTTCTGTAAAAGTAATTTTTTCTGTGCCTTTATGGTCTGGAATCAGTTTGCCTTTCTTAAGGACAAATATACGGTCATTAACCTGTCCAAAACTGATTTTGTAAGATCTGATTCATTTCATAGCCACTTGACTCTCCAAGTAAATGATAAGGCTTTATTTTAGTTTGTGTTTCTCCGATATTTAAGGAAAACTGTTATAAAATTCCCCTTCCCTTTATTAGGTCTAATAGATTTCTACCCAGACGTTCATGTGAAAGAGGAAATTCCTCTGTATATTTACGAACAGTATATATCTTCTGCATGTCAGTGCATTGCAGTCATATATTATGTGTGAGGCTCTTTCCTCCTCCTCCCCACAAAGCCCGCATGTGTGTGCCTAATTTCTACAAATGTTCATGATGATGGCATGTCAGAAGTTGTACTACTTGTCTTAACTAAGTGCACCCCAGAAGGAGGAACCTCAGCTGTTAGTTTCTTGGAAGGGTCCCTAGCGTGGCCTTTGTATGTCTTTGACAAAGTTAAACATGCCAACCATCCAGATGTTGTTTTAGGGACCATCTGTCTATTGTTGTTTTCATCGTCTATTTTAATAGTGCGAGGACTGGCTCTGGGCCGTTAAAATTTGTACATGAGCCTGCAAGCCTGCTCCTGCTAGTTTATCTGCTTTTTCATTGCTTCTTCTATTTACATGTGTCCAGGAATCCAGAGAAGTTCTAATCTGTTATTCCTGGCGGCAAGTTCTTTCAGGTCGTTCAGGCCCTGCATCGTGATCTTTGATGTAAAACTGTCTAAAAGAATGCGAATGGACAAACTGTTGAAATTTTGTGATTTTCGCTTAAAATACTGCAGCATAATGTTCAAAACTTGTACTGTATTTTTATCCTTGATATGTCTCCATACACAACAATTTTGGGCTGTCGATAAACCAAATTAAGCATCATTTAAGAAGGTCCAGTCATTTTTGGTAAAACTGCTTAATAATGAAGACTTTTCATTAAGAGAGGTAACAACTTCCTCTGCGTTATTCTTGGAATAGGCTTATAAACAAAATCACTTACGAAATAATCAAATTTATTTCTTGTGAATATTGTAGACGTAAATCGAATAATAAATTTCTATTAAAAAAACCACTTGGGGCGTTAATACAGTGTATTACCGATGATATAAAATGATTTGTCGACCGTAATATTTTTCTACGGCACCATATTGTCGAGGCACTTTTACAGCCTCCACTGTAGTGGGTTTTGACCATTTCCTCCGATTGTGTTTTATGTTTTATTGTATTCTGCGACATGTCGGTAGTAGGTGTCACAGCTTAAAATTCTTAACAGTCAGTGGACCATTTTGTAGAGTCATTGTCATTATAGCCTAAAGGTAGGATTTTATGGCGCTATATAACTTGATGTTTGATTAAACTTTACTGACATTGAGGGTCTGGCAAAAAATAATCACGGTATTTTACATTATTGTTATGAGTCTATAATTATTACAGCAAAAAGTCATGAAACTTAGAAAAAAAAACCTTAATTCATCATAAATCCAATAGCGACACAATTTTTTATATAAGAGAGTTCCGACCTAATGCTACGATATATTATTATACGTTTTCAGATTTTTTCCTAGATTTTTTTTTAAATATTAAAGCACCAGCATAGCAATTAATTTTATTTACAGAAAATAGGATTGAAAACATTTTTTTATTCAATTAATCACCTAAGCACTGTTACCTATTATTTATAACATATGCTCAAAATGTAAAGCTTGATGAATCCAATTTGGTGCACCAAACTTATTGTTTCTTGTCGTAAACTGTTAACAGTAATGCTTAGGCAATTCTGTAACTTTTCAATTTTCTCTACTTCAATGGGGCAAACATTTTTTTATTATACCTCTGAAATGGAAGTCTCAAAATAAATAAACAAAAAAGAAACAAAATTGAACAAAAATAAAATAACTAAAACAAACAAACAAAACAAGATATGATGCAAAGATTTAGAACGCGAATTTACTGCTTAAATGCCGATTAATTACTTATCATCCATCAGCAGAGGGACGCAGTAGCCGAGCATTTAACATTTTGATTTTAAGTTAACTGGATATCGAGAAGTACAGCTACTGCAGTGCACAACTAAGTTATGTAACCTCTGTTAGCTGACTTGATGCATTTAATATCTACCTAATATTGTCATATTCAGATATATGTCATAATTTTATTCTTACCCTAATAAAAATTTCCTGTTAACTTATTACATTACTACAAAAAGTAGAGAAAAAACAAAAACATATTAATTCATAGCGATTCGCCATTTCTGCAATATACCGCTTAAGTACGTATGGATTAAACATAAAAAATATATTGCTCATATTTAGTTTAAATGTATATTTTTCAGTAAGGTAACGATAGAACTTTAAAATAACTTTAGAAACTTTTTTAACTTGATGAATCGAACTGATATTTACATTTTTTCTTTAATAAACTGTATGCGCTTCAAACACGTATTTCAGATGACTGAGTCTAATGGAAGTGACGCATGGGAACCAAAATGTACGAAAGCCCAGAGGGACCAACTAAAATAAAAAATATATCGAAATTTCACCTTACTAAGCCGCAATTTCAAATTCCTAAGTTGAAATTTTAACTTACTCTATTAAAATTTCAATTTATTAAGTTCAAATTTATACTTTCTATGTTGAAATTTTAACTATGTTACAATTTCAACTTCTAAGTTCAAATTTCAACTTATTATATTAAAATTTTGATTTATTAGGTTAAAATTTTAATATAGTAAGTTAAAATTTTAAATAACTATGTTAAAATTTCAACTTACTAAGTTGAATACAAACATTTTATTCAGTGTATTTTGAGTTTAAATTACCAGGGTGTAAACAATAGTTATTGATTTTTGATTTGTACATGGTCTCCATACTAACAAAGATTATAACCTTTATAGAATCAAATTATAAACATCAATGATGTGAGCACGTTAACTACCACATACGTCGGTAATTCAAAGGTTGAAAAATAATACCTAAATCGATCACTTTATCTTCATTGTTACTGCATTTTTTGCCGCCGCCGGATGTTGTTGTTTGGACCCGCTATTAGAAGTGATTATACGATTAATTTGCAAGAGGCATAAGTCAAACGAATGCAAATTAAGTTGTCATGCTGCACCGGAAAAACAGGAAGAGCAAAAGTATCATAATTACTTCATTTGATTTCAATAATATGTACGCAATTCCTACAGAGGATATATTTCTTTAGGCGAGATATTTTTAAACTATTTTAAATATAATTTAATTATAAAAAAGCCAGGATAACTACACATTTTCATTTTATACAGTATGACCAGTAAGGTCGGCATCATATGGGATTTTTTTTTATTAATAGTTTTATTCAAAATGTGACTTAGGCATAAACTTCTACTTCAAAGATGGACATTAACCAAAAAAGCTGTAGTTAAGTGAATCGCATTATTTGTCAAAATTTATTTTTTCGAAAAAGAGGGTTGTTACTGAAAATATGGAAAAAAGTGTTCTCCCATATGCAAAATTTCACATGTATACAGGGTGTCCCAGAAGTAATGGGAGACACAAAACAGCAGATTTTTTTTAGGTGAAATAATGCTATTAACGTAAACTTGCCTTATCCAAAAGTTGATAATAACTAAGATACAGGGTGTCAAAATTTTAATTTTGTTTTCGTTTTTTCCTAATAATTTCTTTACTAAATGACATAGCGATACAAAATTGGGGATTTGGAGGCGAGAAATTCAAATTCGTCCATGCTTTTAATGTTGCTAGTAAACGGCGCCAGCTACGGCCTACCTCACTTATTTTAGATGGCATAACTTTTTTTTAGTATATTGACCTGTTTATTAAAAAAGAAGTTACTATAATTCCCGCTGCGTCAAAAATGTTTACCTCATTTAGGTCTCTTAGAGCAACTGTTTTCAAGGTAAACGCACTTTAAAGGACCCGGCAATTTTCCTATGAAAAATGGGTTTTGGCCAATTGTTTTTAAACTTTGCAAAGTAATACTTTTCAATACGCTAATCAAAAGTCTCCACGGGCACAAAACCCAAAAACCCCTTCTACCCCCCCCCAAAAAAATTAGCCTTAAAAGTCACTGGGGATTTGGAGACCTTTGAGGGTGATTTTGAGGGGGTAAGAGTGGTTTTCGGGGTTTGTGCTCGTGGAGACTTTTGATCAGCGTGTTAAAAACTATTACTTTGCAAAGTTTGAAAACAATTGGCCGAAACCCATTTTCCAAAGGAAAATTGTGAGGTCCTTTAAAGCGTGTTTATCTCGAAAACAGTTGCTCCGAGACGTAAATAAGGTATTAATTTTTGACGCAGAGGGAAATATGGTAACTTTATTTTTAATAAACAGGTCAATATAGTAAGCTTAAAAAAGTTATGCCATCTAAAACAAGTGAGGTAAGCCGTAGCTGGCGCCCTCTACTAGCAACATTAAAAGCATGAACGAATTTGAATTTCTTGCCTTAAAAACCCCCAAATTCCCAATTTTGTACCGCTATGTCATTTAGTTAAGAAATCATTAGGAAAAAACAAAAACGAAATTAAAGGTTTATCTTAGTTATTATCAACTTTGGGATAAGCAAGTTTACGTTAATTACATAATTTCGACCTAAGGAATCTGCTGTTGCCCGGTGTTCCATTACTTCTGGGACATCCTGTATAAGATAATTCTTATTTTTTGCTCATTTTTTGTAAATTGTGCCACTGTTGCATAATAAGACTCAATACAGTAATTACTTAAAAATTTGACTCTTTTTAATTAAATTATTTTCTTAATATTAAAGTGTATTACTTTTAGACACAAACTACCTTTTAAAAAATAGATATTTTATGAAGTTGTCTTATACATGGTCAAACACAAGTACACTTTGCAACACGTGACCAAATTTTAATAGCCCAATTTTGACTTTGTAGAAAAACACTCATTTAATTTGGCACTACTTAAAAAATATGTCTGGAATAAAGCAATAAATTATATTTAATTAAGTACTATGTTTTTAGATCAGAAAACCTCTGTAATGAAATTTGTTATAAGTTGGTTGTATTTGATTAATTAAATGAAAAAAAATCACACTACATACAAACAAACAAAAATAAAATAATTTTAAAAATGGATACGATAAATATTTATATTAATAGAACACCATTTTTAGCAGTTAATTTTTGAAAGTACATATATTATTCTTTCATGTATTGCAATAAAAGGTTTTATATTATTTTTAGTAATAACAGAATTAATTTGCCTCATTTTAATATAAAGGGTGTTTCTTTAATATTGCAAAAATTTACAGAAGGACTCCCTAAATAACATATTATGTCTTTAACTTTTGAACCACAGGGCGAAAAACCTAAAGGCAAAAAAATAAATAATTTTGTTTTATAAATATGGACTCATAACATTTGGGATAGACGCCTATGTTTTTCAAGGCTGTCTTACAACAATATTTATATTCATCTGCTGCTCTGGGCAAGGGTTGCAATCTGCCACCCTCAATAGTTTTTCCTTTGTATTTTATATTGCTCATTTGTATGCATTGCAGATATGAATTTAATTTATTTACTCAAAAACGGCACAATTTACGAACAAATTTCACAGGACCAAAGTTCTAATTAAGTAAGGCCTTCACAAAGCATTTCTTAAATTTTAAATTTCCAATCCCAGAAAAAGACACAATCAAAAAAATATTAAGGATTACAGATATTCACCCTTTTCCAGAGGAGCAGATGATTACAAATATTGTCGTAAGAAAACATTGGAAAAAATAAACATCTGTCCCGAATTTTACCCATCTATTTTCATTCACATTTATAAAATTAAATATTTTTTTTTTTCTTAAAACTTTACCGCCCTGTAGTTCAAAAGTTAAGAAGTTTGGGACATATGCTTATAGGAACTTGTTTTCGTATTCTCATCCAAGGAGTTAGCCTGTAAAATCTTTCGCAATATTAAAAAACAAACCTTTTATAAAAAAGCAAAAGTAAAACATATAACCATTCTATTATTACTAAAAATAAATGGACAACTTTTTCCCGGAACTTATCCTAAAAAGAATTAAGAAAATAATAAGTTTATGTCGTACTTTTGGTCTTATTTTTTTAAATCACTTTATAAGTGTTATTTAGGATTTTACGGGACAAAAAATCCATTTAAAAAATTTAAATTGTTTTAAATTTTCTTGTAGATAATAAAAAAAACGTCAAGAAAGATTATTTTCCTTTTACCCTAATTGCAGTTGCTTTAAAAAGTCCTCGCTATTGTTCAGACCTAAATCTATCCGGACACTTTTTTACTTTCATTAAAACACTCATTATACCTTTAAAAAGGTTTTTTGAAAGCACTTAAATTGTCGCCATAACTCTTTTTGCGTCGCTTTTCAGGTCTACTAATTAGATAACGAAAAATTTGTACCATTAAAAAATGGTTAAAAAGGGATGTTTTAACATTTTTTTTTCTGTTAATTAGAGGAATTTTTTAGTACAAATAAAAATGTTTAAAAGCATTGCTTTATTTTTTTGTATGTATTACATTTTGTTGCTTGTACCCCTGCATTGTACGCAAACAACTGATAGGCTCCACAATCTGGTTATCGAATCATTTGGCGCCTTTTTTAATGTTTTTGATGAAAAAAAGTATTAAGACTCTTCTATGATATGTCTTAATTGTCAATCGGTTGCTAAGATACAAGCTGTATAGGTTAACAGGCGTTTAGGGCTATTGTATACATAATAGCAAATAATAATGTGAACTTTTTGCACTTGGTATATATGGAAACAATTATTTACCACTACAATTGTTCATAGTTTAATAAACTGCTGAAGACGCCAAAATGATCTTATTTTCATTTAAAATTTCTACGCCTAAGTCCAAGACCTCTTGTACCTATATTTGAAAAAAAAATTCTAAAAATGTTTAAGGTCCCATATTTTGAAGTCTACCCAGCTAGTAAACTTATAGTCTAGTCGAGAAGTGTGTTTCATGTAAAAAATAGTTAGAAGGCTCCAAAAAATATGAGCGATAACTCATTTAACGCGAAATGCAGATCAAACGGTCCAATAATGATGAATAATATGCACCTGTAATCGTTTACCCTTTTTCAGATAGTCGATGAGGATTATCCCCTGCGAATTCCAAAAGACAGTCGCCATAACCTTTCCGGCCGAAGGAATTTCACCTTTTTTGGTGCAGTTCCCTTGGTAACCCATTGCTTGGGTTGTTGTTTGGTCTCCGGAGTATTTTAAGAATCCATGTTTAATCCACAGTGACGAAACGACGCATAAAGTCCCCGGATTTTTCTGGAACAGCTGCAAACCATCCTTGAACACTTCACAGGATTCCGTTTTTCAAGCGTGAGAATCGTGGCACCCATCTTGCGGATAGTTTCTATCAGTCCTCGGGGGTTTAAAAAAGTGGGGGGAATTTAACGGTTCTTTAAAAAATAAATAAATTACCACAATTAACGAAAATAAATAAACATACAAAACGTGGTTGGGTGGCACACAGCCAGTTTTTTTTCCTATAGAGCTTAGAATTAAATATTCTGGAAAACTTTTTACTAGACACAAATTGTTCTATTTTTTAAATGAGGAATAGGCCTCCCAAGTTTTTTTTATTTCCGCTTTATCAGCAAAGATCGGCCACCAAACGGCTCTCAATTAAATTTTGCACTGAATTCATTTTGAAACACAAATATTTCTAAAAATGCCATTAAGCACCCGCGATAACCAAAATAACAAATTATATTTCAATAAACGAAATCAGCCTGCGAGATAAACAAAGGTTTGCACTCGAACTCGAAGAGCGCCCAATGCCAAGATAGGCAACTCCATATACTTACGCGTACTCGTAATTAATCCAATTGGGTTTGCATTTTGATTGCAACCATCGCATCGGTTCGAGGGACGCATGCGACGCGGAATAAATTAATAAAATTTTAGCGAAAGCAGTCATTTTAATAATTTGGCTGTTATTTCCACAAAATATTAATACAGATTTTCGAATGAATTTAAAAAAATGTGTAACTATGTAATAATTAATAATATATTTTTCTTTAATTTTATTTTAAACCTTTTTTGGGGGGGTTGGCAAACCTGCAAACCCAAGGAATAGCCGCCACTGTTTCCGTCCAAGTGTTCATGTAAAATATTATGTACCCGTTTCAAGTCACAGCATTAGCAATCTCACGTACCTTAACTCTTCTGTTCCATCACCATATCATGGATTTGACTGATTTCAGGTGACCTCCACAGGCCGTCCAGAAGTTCAGCGTCACTTGTGCTCATATGGCCAGTCCGAAAATTTTGAAACCACTTGTAAACTGTTCTAATCGAAGGTGCAGAGTCACCATAATGTTTATCAATCTTCTCTTTAGTCTCCTGAGGCGTTTTACCTTTCATAAAGTAATGTTTAATCACCACACGAAATTCTTTTTCGTCCATTTCTTGAAAATCACTCGACTTTCTTGATTCACAAGAATGCCAAAAACAAAGAAATAGACCAATATGGCTGACACTTGGTGTGCGTTCATTCAACTGACTTTTCAAACCATCCTTGTATATAAGAAGGGCTCCACGACGAGAAAAATTTATCCGACAATTTTTCAAACATTCTTTTTTAATGTACAATAGAGACGAAACTTGTAACTTGTAAAAAAATAAACTTTAAGTTAAATTTTTAACGAAAATAAATTCTTTGGAGGGTTCTGAATACACCATAATTTTTCAATTAATATTTAATACCCTAAACAAATATTTAGTGTGACGTACTTGGTTTCGACGCCAAGCGCGCAACCAAAAATGTCGAGCGGAGGCCCATTTTCAGAGTTAAATTAAAATTATAAATAGTGGAGATAGATAGATAGAATGGGGACTTTTTATCGGAAATTTCCTCCTCTTCAAGGATCTTTTTTGCAATTTGCGCTATCTGTTATGGGTTTTATGTTATTATCAAAAATCGAAACGGCTTTTTTTTCTTTCGTTTTTTGTTAATAACAATTGCGATTTTTATTGGCAGAAAAAATCCTCAAAACGCATTTCTCAGATTTGCATTCCGCGTCAAATGAGCTATAACTCATATTTTTTGGAGCTTTCTGACTATTTTTCGCAGGAAACACACTTCTCGACTAGACTATTAGTTATGTTGACCAATATGCTTAATTAGCTAATATAAAGAGCAAGTATTAAAGTATTAACAAAACCCCGAGCTTGGCAAAATTCGAAACATACCAAATATTAATAATAACGAACTTCCTTTACTAAAAACGATCAGTAAGGGTATAAACCAACTGCAGCTTTTCCTGTTAGTATGTGGGAAGAGTCATGTGGTTTTGGGAAGCAAATAAAGTTAAAACAGATGGGGGAAAGTTTAACAAAAATGCATGTATGATCGGAAGATAGTGTTTACAAAAGGAGGGTGTTTCATTTAACGAAATAAGGGTAAATTTAGGGAAGGGGGGCCAGCTATAAAAATATAAATGAAATGAAATATGAGCCTTTCAGTATTTGATGTTTGACAGTAAAGGGATAAATAGGGTCACCCCACTAAGGAAACCATTTAAAAAAAAGTTTTCATTGATGAAACGCATAAATACTGCTCTAAAAATTATATTTTTAAAGTTAGGATTATT